>JAFFZR010027864.1:0-17578 GCA_018397195.1 Lethrus apterus | reverse complement strand
TTTTTTGTGGTTCAAGTACCTAATAGTTAGTACTGAATTGACATGTTACACAGTATTATAGGAATAACATATAAAGGTTTTCTAAAATAAATTTCACTTAATTTCGTTTGGATCCATGTAAGCCTACTTGATTAAAATGTAAAAACAATTAATTTTACTAGTATTTTTTATCCAATCATACATTATCTTACATCGTTGAAAAGAGAATAAAAAATTCTATTCAGTAACCTAAAAATCCAATATGGCGCCCATTTAACTTAAGGAAGTTGATACGAGCAGCCATCTTGAATTTTTGTTCGACACCAATTTTAAATTGGTCTCATCGAATATAGTGACTTTTATATGAAACTTTTTGCGTATCTCTTATACTTACGAAGATATTTGACATAAAAGAAAATGACAGTTTTTAGTTTTTTTTTTAATAACTTCTGACGGGTTCGACATTTGGAACTTTTTCAAACAGATTTTGAATCAGCATATAAAACTGCAAAACATTGCCCATTTAACCAAATTTCCATCTTCAATGATAAGAAAGTTACCCATGCAATCCCACTCGATTTGGGACACACTGTATATTTACATACAATTTTATTCTCACTTTGCTGAAGTGCATAAATTTTGCCATTGCATGCTTACGACTTGGGAATAAACTCGTCAGTTATTTACGACATGTAGGTTTTCTCGAGAAATTCATTAAATATCCTGTTACATGCCTTTCCTATCAATCCCAACAATTAGGAATTTGTTGGATTTCAACCATAAATGAATATTCTTTGACATGAAACTTAACGTGATATTATTGGCATGTATACGATGTAAAATATGCTGATTGGACTAAAGTTACTATTTTTCCTACTTTTAATTGGGTGTACCTAGAACCTTTTTAGAAACAACTCAAAGAAAATGACTCAACTACAAAAATATGCACTGATTGATAAATCATTAATTTATAAATATAAATATATATTAACTATTCCAGCCCACAGTCTGTTTATTCAATTATTGATTATTTTTAGCTATGGGAGTCGTTCCATCACCATTCGACTGTTCGATGGTCATAAGAAGTATAAAAACACTTTCGCTACGAATGAAACAACACAGTGCAAATTCAATGGCCGTTGCCGAATATCTCGAAGCCCATCCAAAAATAGAAAAAGTTATGCATCCAGGTGAATATTTCGGCAATTTATGGCGAAAATGTATTAAATCGTTGCAGGTTTAAAATCGCATCCGCAACACGAACTGTCCAAGAGACAAACTTCCGGTCACAGTGGCGTAATGTCCATTTACGTAAAAGGTGGCCTTAAAGAATCGGAAACCCTTCTAAAGTCGCTCAAAATATTTATTCTCGCCGAAAGTTTGGGAGGTTTCGAAAGTCTCGCTGAAATACCGTAAGTTTCGTGCCGTGTCATCGATATAGTAATGACGTGTGTGTTTTCTAGGTCTGTAATGACGCATTCGTCGATTCCGGCGGAAAACCGGAAGGCATTGGGAATCACCGATAATTTGATAAGATTGTCGGTTGGATTGGAGGATTCCGAAGATTTAATCGATGACCTCAAGCAAGCTTTAGAAAAAATTTAAAGTGTTGAAAATGAAAATTTATATTTCTTATATTTTTCTTTTTTTTTTGAAATAAATTATTTTATTATCTCTGGGTTTCGATTAGTATTAGAAATATAATTGGACATTTAATTATCATGGGTCAACTATTTATCAATAAAATATCAACATATTTATTAGTTGATGTGCACTCGTCGGTATTTAAAATCGCACGCCTCTCCTTTGAGATCAGTTTTTGTGCAAAATTTGCTAATATCCCGCATTTGTAATAATTAGGTAAATGTTAGTCAATTAACTAATTTGAATGTATCATCCTCTCAAGTTGTAGTTTTAGATAGGTTGTATTTTTTCATCATACACGTTTACTGCACATATTTCAGTTAAAAATGTCGAACAAATCCGAATTTTTACCGCTACCGAAAAGTTTCTCAACAAAAGCCATCCATTCGGGGCACACGCCGGACCAATGGAACTCGATGTGTGTCGTTCCACCAATCGTGATGTCAACTACTTTCAAACAAATCGCACCGGCGATTTACAAGGTAAATAAAATCAACCAAAAATTCATATAAATCATTTATTCGAAGAAATACCAATATGGTCGCGCTGGGAATCCAACACGCGAGGTCTTGGAAAAATCGCTGGCGGAAATTGAAGACGCAAAGTATGGCTTATGTCTTGCATCTGGATTGGGCGCGTTGAATATTATGATGAGCCTCTTGAACACCGGTGATCATATGGTCAGTTGTGACGACATGTACGGAGGAAGCTTTCGATTGTTGGAGATGGGGAAACAATTTGGTATCGAATTAACAGCGGTAAATTCAACTGTCCTCGAAAACGTCGAAAAAGCCATGAGACCTAACACAAGGGTATTTTTTCAACATTGATTTTTTGTGGTCATCATCTTTTTTTCACAGCTTATCTTTGTCGAAAGTCCCACAAATCCGCGATGCTCGGTAATGGACATCAAAGCAATTGCTGAAATCGCCAAAAAACATAACGCCATTTTCGCCGTCGATAATACATTTCTGACTTCGTATTTTCAACGTCCTTTGTCACTGGGTGCAGATATCTCCGTCTATTCTTTGACGAAATACGTAAATGGGCATTCTGATGTCATGATGGGCGCCGTTGTTACCAATAATAAAGAATTAGCCGACAAAATGAAACTTTTACAAAACGGTTAGTTTTCATCTGAAAGATTAAATTTACAATTTAAAATTTAATTGCCAGATATGGGAATAGTCCCATCACCATTCGATTGCTCATTGGTCGTAAGAAGCTTGAATACACTGTCACTTCGAATGAAGCAACACAATGCTAGCTCCATAGCCATCGCCACATTCTTAGAAAATCATCCAAAAGTACTGAAAGTTTTGCATCCAGGTATTCACATTCTACAATTTTTTCTTAATATAAATGCATTTCTTTAGGTTTAAAGAGTCATCCACAGCACGAACTAGCTAAAAGACAAAGTTCTGGCCACAGCGGCATGATTGCAGTTTATTTAAAAGGTGGTCTTGAAGAATCGAAAATGTTCGTGAAAGCGCTCAAAGTGTTCACTTTGGGTGGGAGTCTGGGTGGAGTTCAAAGTTTAATTGCGATACCGTAAATATTATTTATTATCTTAACGTTTGATCGATGAATGTTTGCAATTTTAGATTAATAATGACACACGCTGCAATGTCTCCAGAACTACTTTCATCACTGGACATAACAGGTAATTTCATGCGATTATCAATTGGATTAGAAGATACGGAAGATTTAATTGAAGACATCAAACAGGCTTTGGAAACAATTTAAATAAAATAAACTGATGCCATTCAAAAATATATTTATAAATGTATATAAATTATCTTTAAATGTATTCAATGATGATACCTTATGTTTCATTTAAACCTGGATTTACAGTGTTCCTATCTGTAACCATATTGTTAAGGCTTTTAGACATTTGTTTTGAGATTGCATATAACTTCACAACTAATAATATCATATTGGAAATATAACTTTCAATATGTATAATTCTTCAATAATTTAAAAATATACAGAGATTAAAATGCTGAAACAAGAATAATTAGCTAATATTATTTATCAAATGCGGTCATTTTTATAAAACTATTAGTTTCTTTTATTCTTGAGATTTGATTCCTTGCCGCTTACGTATTCTGTATCGGCGATGATGATAAATAAGCCATTCTTAAAAATACAATAGCATTTAAATATTAATGCTGTTATGGTTATGATTTATGACTATAAGCACTACAAATCCAGGATACGTTCCAGCATATAAAGTTTTATAATGTCTCTTGGCAATTTACATTACCGTTGGTGGCGCTGCTATCCATAAAACATGCCTACTGACAAAGGGACAATTCAAAATATTAACAATTAATAGCTTTGAAAAAAGGTGATTTAAATCAAAAATAATACTTGAACAAATATAGAACACGGAAATTAGCAAAATGGACGTATCAATCGCATGAATACAAATTACTGATGTGTCTCTGTCGCTAGTGTAAAAGTTGTCGCGAGGTGGCGTATCGCGTAATGTAAATCGCCAATATCCGACATTAGAGTGGGGAGGATTCATAACAGGAAAGTGGATCGATGGGTCGACGAAGGCCCAAGGCGTTGGTAAGAGACGCCTTTGTGGAAATTAAATTTTAGCGCCCTATTCCATGATAAAATAATTGTAAAAAAAAAGGGTAGGGATAGAATGAATTCCATTGGCCAGATTATTTTTGCACGTCAGGTTTTGGGATAAAGATGGATAGGTTGTATTGATTGGGTTCGCTCCGTAACTGAAAAAGATCAATTTTTTAAATTTTGGGATAAAGATATATTATAGGTTGTATGAGTTTGGTTCGCTCCGTAATTGAAATTCAAAAGATAAGTACAAAAGGAGACATTTGTGCGGGGCACAACCTGCACACGGCGGCCCTGGGTTGACGCATGGATTTCCAAGTTCTCACAATTTAATGTTATTATAACAATAAAACCCGCACAATAGCATTCAATTAAAAATTGTGCAATTATACAGTAATTAATAATAAAATTATCCTCAACATGATAAATATTTAAAAAATCCATTTTGACCGTTAAAAAAATAATAAAAGATATCACATAAAATTGATTCGATAGAATGGCTGGAAGATATCTGCAAAAAACTAGAAGGTGGTTTCATTCAGATACATTACGCCTGAATAAGGACAAATACAATGTAATCTTATTTATGTTCAGTAGAGTCATTCAGATATGCTTAGTAACGTTTGAACATAAGTTCAACATATCTGTAATTACAAATTGTTACGACATATATCCGACAAACCTTGCAAAATTGCATCACAGGTCATTTTGTTTACATCGGAACATTTTGCCAGATGCATCTTAACACTTGTCAAAAACTGAAACAAAACTTTATAATAACTTTTAATCTTCCAACACTAACACTTTATAATATAAAAAAAAAAAATCCAATCTCACCTTATCTAAATAAGTTATGGAATGATCCAAAAAATACGGTTTATGAAAATCAACTTTACTGCCGTTTAGACAAACATAATCCGAATTAAAAATGCTCCAGGCGCGATTCAACAATTCGTCGACGTTCACGTCAATCGAAACAACATCAACCTTAAATTTATAAGGCACGTATTGATCCCCAAAATTTTCCTTCTTATCGACGACCATACATCGATACGGCGACGAAATCAAGGCACCATGGGAGCTGAACGGTGACATGATAACTCCGATACAAGGTTTATTGTTACCGATCCACTGCTGCACTGACAACTGAGTATCAATATCCTGCTGAGAAGGTTCAGGTGCGAAAGTCGGATGCGAATGAAACCAACCCAATAAATCCATATTCTCGCCATGTAATATTTCAGCGGCTTTCGCCTGGGTTATCGGACACATGTCGCAATGAGTCGAAGATGCCGCTATATTCTTACAAGGTTCATATCTGGTAATCGACAATAACTTTGATCGTTCATCCCAACGACCGCCAACAAGACCCATTACTTCAGAGAGTGACATATGCGCATGGAAGTCCATCAAAAGCAAAACAGACAAGTGTATTTGTAAAATGTACTCTTGCTATAATTCATACAAAATAAATTACAAATCTATATTTTTTATAGATTCCGCCAAATTTCTACCTTTTTTCCGTTACTGCCGTATTTTAAAAAATTCATGAATTTTTATTAATAAGGGAGCAACGGAAAAAAGGGGGACCCTGTACAACCTTACCTGTTTATCTTCGTTAAACGATCTACAGTATATTAGACGAACAATTGGCTTTTTCAAATACATACGTTGTTTTTGTAAAGGTTTTTCATTGACAACCGTCGTATTAATTACTTCACCTCTTTCATTATGCATTAACGTATATCCACCCTCACCATCCTGTAATGACATTTATGCAAATTTCAAAGATTATTATTAAACAAGTTTAAAAAATGACAAACAAAAACAATGAAAAAATTGAATGAAAACATTTATCAAGTAATAATTTATTTACTTACGTTTATATATTTCTTTTTATTTCTTGGTCTATAGAAACTCTCAAATTTTTGTGGAACTACTGGATCAACATCTTTACCACTTTTATCTTTGATGGATGTGTTAGTAATGACCAAGTCATAAAGTGGCCGAATATAACAAGTTTGCGCTACAAAATACACATACAAAACAATATATCGATAAAATGGATTGAACGTACAACAACCAAAATTAATGGCACCAATCTGCTCTAAGAATTGATGTATCCGTCCTATACAGTTAACATCACCACATTGTTTTAAACCTTGTCGTATTGAAGTTTTAGTAACATAACTTGGTTTGATAGCTTTCCATGCATTCAATATATGATTTCTTATCTAATAAAAAAAATACATATACACTTTTGAATGCAAATTCGTTAATAATTATACCTTTAAGTATCTCATTGGAGTTTTTGTTGATCTACCCTCGAAGAATTCAAAATGCATAAATTTTTCCAATTCGCTCACTTCATTTTCATCCAAAGCATACTCACTTTTGGGAACTTCCATACTCATTAATTTGTTGACGTCGGTTTCCTGCAATTCAGATAAATCAGGTATCTTTTTTTGCAATGTACGAACATTGGGAACACTTTTCTCGTAGAGTTCTTCTGATTCTTCCTTGATGATTAAATTGTCTTTTTTGTTTTCATCGTTTTCTTGAAGATTAATTTTCCTTTCATCATCACTATCTTCAATGTCAATTTCAATGTCTGAATCGGATGTAACATTTTCTTTTGTTATTTTCACCTACACAAATTACATTTATAACGAGTGGTGATTATTTTATAAGAAACTTACAACTTCTTCTCCATTGCAAACGGGTACTGACAATCCTTTCCCTGTAACAATCTCTATATCGCTCGTTTCCGAAACTGTACTACAGTCTGCCTCTGATTTTGTACTAGTACGTCTTTTTACAACATTATTTAACTTATTATCCAGAACTTTCAATTTAGTTTTAAATTTAAATTTAGGTCTCTTCGGTTTGATGCTTAAACTTTCATCAATTTTCTTTCGAGTATAATTTACATTTAATTTGTCATTTTTATTAATATGCTTGTAAAAATTTGTTTTTAAAAGTGATTGTCCACTGGGTATCTCATTGTAGTTAACTTTGAAAGTTACGTTTGAAATGCGTTTTTTTGTTTTAGCTTTATTTATGGATACAGTGGGTTTAGCTGTAGTTACTACACTTATAACTTCTTCTATGCTAGCTGGAATCTAAAACAAATGTCTTACACATAAGTAATTTCAAGCATTAAATAAAACCTCTACATCTTCAATGAGTTCATCAGAAACTGACACATCTTGACTTAATATGACAGTTTCTTGTATGCATTCGGTATCAAAACAACCAACATCTGATACTTGCACTTCAGTGTAAAAATTTTTTAAATAATATTTTACTTCTGCTGGATTTTTTGAACCAATAAATTGTGACAACCTCACATTGCTTTTTCCAAAAATTTCTATGCCTCTTATTAAAAGATTTTTCTCTTTTTCGGTCCATCCACTCTCGTCAGTTATTGAATTTTCAGTTGATATTTGTGGCACACCGTTGCCATTGTATTCCAAATCCGATTGTGAACCAAGTTCCGAAGATAATTCATTAGTCGAACTGTACCAGCAAGCTGGGTTAGTACTAGGCCTATCTAACAACCATTGGGGATGTATCGTGTAATCGCATTTTAGCAAATCGGAATTCTGTGAGACTAGGTCGTCGCATTTTACCAAATCTGACGTTTGGGACCCCAACGAAGATGCGTGAAATCTATAATAATTGTTAACCTCGAAATTACGAAAACTACTAGGTAAATATGTTTCGCTCACATAGTCTCGTTTTTAGATAAGAAACTGTCCAAACTGCAATCACCTAATATATCTATTTCATCGTCTTCTGCCATTATTTATGTTTTTTTTGCATCATATTTCCATGGTGGTTTTCACTTATCACCGTCGTCATTGGATGGCGCCACCTCGTCGAAATCAGTCACACTTAAAACCTACACAGATTAGAAAGGAATCGCTCTAAAAACACGCAATGAAGCATAAATACAAATTGGTCTCTGAATGAGACATAATTTCTTTTTTATTGCCTCTTGAATATAGAGATGTCAGTACTTTGTACTAATTTAGTGAAAAACCCACTACGTTGGCAACAGTGGTTGTAGAATGATGAAATAATTGTTGACATTCTGATAAAATAAAATATCCCTAGAGCAACTAACCTTGAACGATGTTTTTGTGATGTTTTTTTACCACCAAATCAAAAACGAATTTAAATGCACGTGTTTTACCTGCTTATCATATGTAATTTCACATTTCGTAATTAAACACTGTTTTAGAAAGCAAGTTTTCACCAATAAAGTGGGAATTTTTAATAATGGAAACTTTAGAACACTTAGAATCTGATTCTTTGGAAGATCCAATAGGAAGTGTGAATGCCATAGGTGGTATTCAAGAGGTTGTGCAGTCCTTCGACGAAATCACAGGGTTACTAAATGAAAGGTGCCAGTTTTATAGGGAAGAAAGTAAACGTGCTGAAAATATTCCAAGCAAACTTATTGATATGACGATTTCAGATGCAAAACTAAAAGAAGCCATGAAAAAAATTGGAGTTTTAAACCAACAACTCTGTCCATTGGCACAAAAGGCTTTAGAAAACCTCACAAACATTCAAAGTAACTTTGAGGTGAAGGATTGCAACATTGAAACAGTTAAATTATCTCAAGCTGAAAGGCTGCGAAAACACAGCAATTATATCACTAAGATTAAAACATGTATCAAAATGTATGCCAATTTGAATGAAAGGTTAGCCAAAGATATCAAAACAGCAAAAAGGTTCGTGATATAATTTATTTGTGAGCTTTTGTAATTATTGGGTTTTTTTCAGAGAGCTGGAAAACTCAAAATGCAAAGTAAACAATATTGGGAGTGTATCGAGAGATGAACTTAAATTATTAGAAGCAAAAATAAAACGATATGAAAATGAACTGTTAAAATTTGAGGTACATATTTTATTTTTTTATGTCAAATTTTAGTACTGTGTGTTGTATTTTCAGAAGAAATATCCATGGCTCACCAATTCTCAATACAACTTGCCGAACATTTCCAAAGAGATGGAAACTTTGGTGAAATTACGTCAGACAAAGGAGAAGCTACTAGAAAATCTAGAAGCTTATCATGGACTGAAACCAGATATAGGCCACGCTAAAGAACAATTAGAAGAAGTTAAAGCACAGTACGAGAAAAGTAATAAAGAACTTATGGATGACTAGATTTTTTTCTTTGTATATATTAGGTACTAATTTAAGGTATTTTGAAAGAGTTTGTATTTTTATAGCGCAAAGCATTTTCTTTAAATATAAAAAATTGTTAAGATTGCCTTGGTTTGTTTCATTTATGTCGGTCTACTTATTCAAAATGTGAAATTTATCACAGTGATAACTCGTAAATTATGGAAATAAATTGGGAAAATTGTAAACAGGGCTTAATCAATAATTATTCCAAAATTATTATCACGAGTCGGATAATTCGATGGAATTTAGAGATTTCTTTAGCTTGCAAGGACTGCAAATTTTAATAGGACAGCAAAATAGTTAATCATCGATTTATGTACAGCCAGATGTGGCTCGCCTCCGATCTCACTTTTTTTAATAGATATAAGTCTGTTAAACTAGGGAAAAATTGCGAAATTTGTTTCTTCCTCATGTTCATTTGTCTCTGAGATATGTAGAAAAAACTGATGTTCGTTTTTTGGACTCCTTTTTCATTTATAATCATTTGTCGCTCTCTACACTATAGTTTACACATCTATTAATTCTCTTCGATCATAGAGGGCAGGAAGAGTCCAATTGTAACGTGGCCTTTGGCCACAACGCTGCCAACCCTACCGATTTTGGGTCTTTTAAAATCTGCCGAAATTGATGGGGTATTGATGGGAAATAATACCGAATTTCGATTGTTTGCAGCACTGCTTGGCCATTTTCATTCGTATCCGCGAATGCATTTAAATGGCGGTTGTCCTGCTACGCATTTAAATTATTATAGGAGACTATTTCTATTATTAGAATTGTTTCAAAATAGTTCATATAAATCTGGTATAATTAAATAATAAAGAAACATACAAGTATACGTTTGCAACATTTATACATACACATCATAATTAAACTAAGTTATGTGATTGCTTTTAACAAATATCTAGTATTTATAAGACAATAATATAATTTTATTTAATTATCTAAATAAATGATATTTTAGGTTATGTTTATTCTTATAACATTAGGGTGGTTATTAGCAAATTAGCATCACAAAATATAAGATCTGTTCATCGACCAATTAGAACATTCAATTTAATTTGTAACTGACTTCAAGCAACTGAAATACGCTCTGTGATAGGATAGAGAAATCGTTCGAAATTATATGCATGAACCAACCTATGAATACATAGTTATTACTTTATGGTGAACTTTCAAATTTTAATATTTTATTAATTTTAATTATATGGGTATTAAGGATATTTTTTAGTAAAATTTATTGTATAATTAGTAATAATTAATTGTTATTTATTATTTTAATAAAATTAATATATTGTATATTATTTATGTTTAAAAAATATTCAAAGTAAGACAAGTTTTATGCCATATTTTTTAATAATCAGTTTAGATAATTAATTTTAAATTCTTAATATATGAATTTTTAAAAATTAAATTACAAAATGTTGAACAATATACCACAAACATTATAATTATAAACAATTAATTTCTAGAGTTTAATTTTTCGAGTACAATTAATTTAAATAATTGATTTATAAAGCGGAGTTAGTTTTTCGAATGCAGTTATTATTAAATAATTAAAATTAATTTAAAAATCGAAGTTATTTTAAGTTTAATTGTAATTAATTAATTAACTAAAACAATTAATTTGTAAAAGTTAGTTTTTAAGCGGAATTAATTCATTTAAATAATAGTTTTATATCTGGAACTAGCTTTGTAAGAGAAATTAATTAATTAAAAGTGTTGATGTTTGAAACTGATAGAAGACTTGAAATATTAAATCTTTGAGAAAATTCTAAATGAAATTCATAGATAAATGTTAAGAATTAATTGTAATTAGTAAAAGTTAAGAATTATTTTTTTGATGTGTAAAATTAAATCCTACTTGAAATTTTAACTTTTTTTTGAAAATTAAAAAAAATTAACTTTTTCTCGTAGTATTACGTATGAAATTCATGGATAAAATTAAATTAGTCAAAATTTTAAAACTAAAAAAAAGGTTTACGATTTTATGCAGCTTTTGATGAGTCTTATTATTTATATCTAAAATTATTCACATGAAAAATTTTAATAAAAAAAATCATCAACATGTAGTACTGGTGCTATAGTTAAACTAACAGTAGTCGTGCTGTAATCAGCTGTTTGAAAAATGCGCATGCGCCAAATATCGGCTTCCACAATCCATTCGGCAATTTTCGCAATCAGTCACCCATCAACCGCGGGTGTGGTTGTTTTACGTCTGCATTTGACAACCTTCCTAGTTTTTTTTTTATTTGCCCAGTTCCCCTACGTAACGTTAATAAAGAGTCTAATGGTGGTCGTGGACCGACGTTGGGCGTTCTTTTGCGTTTTTCGGGCCCGCCATCAACCCGCGCGTAATACCAACACGGAACTGTGATAACAATACTAAAATTAATTGAATTAATAAGGTGGCTGGTCGCCAACTGAGAAAATCGTTACATTTCGACGTTATTTTTCTTTCACACGCGTTGATCATTTCGCCGAAATTCGTTTCTAAGTGTGTCGTTTCAAAACACTGTGTTGTGCACGTTTCTACATCGAAAATTAACCAACCAGCGAGGAAATAGTACGGCACACGTAATCTGTATTACGAGGAAAGAGAAATTCGAGGGTAGACGCAAGGATAACGTGCGGTGGTGGAGGAGGAGGAGGAGGCGGCGGTCAAAAATTATTTCATTGAGGTTGTCCGAAGATTCTTTTGTGTGTTGAGACAAAAGACGGGGACGGTTGTTCGGTGTTGTCGAAGTGGTCGGACTGGTTGTGTGGGGCTATGAATTGTGAGTTAAACTAGCGAGCTGGTGGTGCATTTGATGGCTGTGGTGGGCCCCAGCCGCCACTCAAGAGTGTCGATGTCAGTCTCCATGTCCCTGATGCAGGGTGCTGCCGGGCCAACGGCGGGCGGCCAACAAGGTGGTTTGCACGCCGCCCAACCATACTACCATCCGCAACATGCCGCCGCCCCTGCACACACACAGGAACAAGTACAACCGGACAGGCCAATAGGATATGGAGCGTTCGGTGTTGTCTGGTGAGTATCAAGACGAAAAGTTATTTAAGTGTAATAAGGTAAAAACTAATTGGAAACTAACTTGTCTATTTGTTTTATTAAATGATGAATGTATACGAGAAATAAATATTACTATAAAAAAAAATGGTTAACGTGGTAACAAATCTACAAAAAAAAAAAAATAAATAAAAAAACTAAAAACCATTATCTTTCAAGTGACATTTAAAAGTTAAAATCATCATAATGTATTTTCATTTCCTTTCTTTATTGACGCTAACTTCATTCATTGATCTAGTTAACTCTAAAAAGTGGAGTGTCTCAGTCCTCTTTCCTTCTTTCTTGTACTATTCCTTTGACCCGTACCCTCAGTGTAGTACTAATAAAAATTAATGGCTTTAATGTGGTCTTTCGCGCAACTCGTCTTTTCATTTCCAAACTTAAATTTCGTTATTACCGTCTTACCTTCTTCAAGTTTATTGCAAGTTGTCGCCCTTATTTGACTGTTTTCGCCTCATGCTCCTCTTTCATTTTAACCACGTCTCTTCATACGTGTTTTCTGTTAGATTTCCATTGGGACGATGGGGTTGGTCTTTACTCTTCTTCTCTAGTTCAATTCCATCGATATTGTCAATAAACTTTTCTCGCTTAATTCACTTCCTTCCACTTTATATATCATCGATTTTGTTCCTGCTACGAGTGTAGTTTTTTTATTCTTTATCAGTTTGGAGTTGACGTCAATAACGTATAAATTATGTACGACAAAGGGCCTAGGATATTCCCTTGCGGAACACCCTTGTGACCCGTGTTTCTCAAGAAATATTTTATCTATTGTCGATGACAACGATATTGGTTGTTGTCATTGTTGTCACATAATTTGTAAGAATCTACCTAATAATAATAATAATAATGAATATAATAATAATAATAATATTTGAAATGAAATTTTGTTCACGCTGCGCAGATACTTGAATAACCCTTTAAATATAAGCGTTATTGAAATTATTCAATTATTTACGAATAATTCAATTAATTATTTATCTAATAACCTTTTATCTTTATTATCGTAAACGATAATAGCTAATTTTTCTACGAATTGACATTTCACAATATAATTTCTAATTATTATTATTATTCAGAATACTCTTAGTCATACAGAAACGACATCGCGTCAAACCTGATGTTTCTTTGTTTATTTGTCATAGACGTCCTAGTATAGATTTTTTTCGATTTGATTGATTTATTCTTTTATTTTCATTACGCGCTGTTTTGTTTAATTTTGGCTTTTTTTCCAGTTGGATTTATCTTCGTTCGAATAGTTTGTATTAGTATGCATTGTTCTCGCTATCTTTAAAATAAAAACACTGCATCCACGCGTCACAAAGAAATTATTTAAAGACGTTTTGTCTTCTATCTAACCGCGTGTGTGTGTGTGTGCGTGTTGGTATTCTTCGTGTTCTTTGTGGATTATACATTTCATTAATGTTGCTTAGATTGCGGGGAATAAGAAGTACGTTGACCCGAAGATCTTTGTAATTTTACGGAGATCTTGGCTTTGATATCGTCTCACAGCAATTACGATTTCTAAATCAATACGTTAATTACGATTGCGATAGTTTTTCTAGTCCGGCGCTGTCTGTTAACTTGAACGACTGCGATAGTTTGTCGAGGAAGTACATTCTAACTTTTTTTTGTACCGTTACTGACGCTTTCCGTTGTTTTGTCCTGATTTCCTGATGGTGTTTCTCAAAAAATATGTGTGAGATTTTTCGGCAAGAAGATAAATCTAAGAGCGAATAACTCGATGATCAGTGGCGTAGCGAGCTTAACTCGCGCCCGGGGCACAACACCTTTTTAGCGCCCCCCCCCATTCGAAAACCATATAATATTATATGTAAAATATACTCGCAAATTAATAAATAAATAAAGTAAAATAAATAAAGTCATAGGCTCAAGCTAGGCTTTAAATTTGAGACAAAAAATGTAATTGAGAAAACAAGACGGACCATTTGGCACCCCTTTGTGAGTAGCGCCCGGGGCATGATGCCCCCCCTGCCCCCCTCGCCCCCCCTCGGTACGCCACTGTCGATGATAATCAACATTAAAATTAACTTTTGGCGAGAAATTAAATGTTTATTTATGGATAAATTAACAAATTATTATGAACATCAGTTTCGTAGTTTTCCTCACACATCTCCATGTATTTTCCATTTTTTCTACTGTTTTAATTTTTTTCGTACTTTTGTGTTTTTGTATTATTCGTCATCATCGTTTTCTTAAATTTCTTTTCCTTGGGGCCTTTTCACAAGACAACATTTTTGGCAACCCTTTTTCCCAAACAAAACTTTTGACGACCTCTGGTTGCTTTTAGTAATAGACATTGAAATAAATTCGTAATCAAGTTAGCTACCATTAAGTTTTAGGTTACCTAGTCCTTTTATTATCTTTTATTTTTGTAAACTTTTTGCATTTTCTATTTTTTCTTCTTTTTTTTGTAAACTTTTTGCATTTTCTATTTTTTTTCTTCTTTTTTTTGTAAACTTTTTGCATTTTCTATTTTTTTTTGTTCAATAGTGTCATAATTACAACATTAAAGTCGTTTTCTGATCTTCTGCCATTAACTAAAAGTGTGATAATTTCATCCTCGATCCTCGCCTCTCTAACCAATTCTGTTTTATGTTCCCAACCGAAATCTTTACTTAAAAACCCGTTAATTACAACCGATCATATAAAGTTGCTCCTCATATAACTTAATAACCGACAGCGTATTTCGTTTAAATGACTCGACGAGCCGTAACAATAAACATTATCGGGCAATAGAATTTTAGTGTGGCAATTCAGGCCCCGACGATAAAATACCGTTTTGGAATTACATTCCCGTAAGTCCAACTCGCACCTTCGAAACGATCGCGCGGGGGGCGGGCGCCCGTTTGAAAAATCCGCCATGGGCGGTGACTGTAAACGAAACAAAATAGACCCGAACTGCGGGAATGCATTATATTATCGGTCGTAATGTTGGCAATTGTCAAAGAGAAGTTATTAGAGGTACGTCGACCTCGTGCCCAATGTGGCGGTTGCTGCTCCCCATCGACGTGATGGTTCTACGAATCGACGGTCTTTTGTTCGTCGGCGATTTGTGCTCGTCGACGACCAGTGGCGGATTTATGGAAGAGTGGATTGATGCAAATTCTAAACATTTTACCTGTTAGGAATTTTATAAAATATATTGAAATTTTAATTTAATATTTAAATACGCCCAAATAATAAAATAATTTATATCTTTACAAACATTTGTTGTATCTATGAAATTTAAATTGCAAAATGTTATTGAATTTAATATTGCACGAGCTGTCAACAAAATATCACCATAATGCAGAGGTTCTTAACCTTTTTTTTCTATCGACCCCTTTGCCAGTCGGGTAAAAGTCACTGATCCCTTCGAAGGAAATATAAGGGTCTAGTCTAGTCTCAAGATCTGACGTTCTTAGTACTTAATTTTATTTCAGACATGAAGAACGTTTCTAATTTAATGGGATGATTGGTCTAGTGGCTAGTCAGTAGGTCGGTAATCTCAAGGTTTAAGGTTCAAATCTTAGTTACAGACGTTGGAATTTTATTTCAGAGTTTACAATGTTTTTAACTTTGAGTTGACCATTCTGATTAGGTTTTCCACGTTTCTCTAACCCTTGCAGCATATGCTAGAATGGTTCCTAACAACTGTAAGTCGGTCGTAGCCGCAACCCAAAGACCACACTCTGTAATTGGGTTCGATCTGTTAAAGTGGAAGAACAGAAAGCGTTAAATAAAATAAAATAAAAAAATAATTTTGATTTGGCCTTCCGACCGACTATTCTGATTAGGGCTTCCACGTTTCCTTAATCTGTGCAGAAAATGCTGGAATATGTTCCTAAGTAAGTCGGTGGTGGTCGCAACCCAAAGACCACATTCTGTAATTGGGTTCGCTCTGTTGAGTTGATAGAACAAACGGGTGAAATACAATAAAATAAATAAATTAAAAATAAATCAGTTATACTGGAATGCAGTTACCAAAATTTAAAAAATTCGAAATTCGTGGTTCAATTTTCATATCATCAAGACTGAAATAACTTCTAAAAAAGTTCTGTCAAAAATTGACAAATTGTATTAATTGATTTTTTTCTCAGCCAACCTTACGACCCCCTTGAAATCTAACTAGGGACCCCGGGTTAAGAAACCCCAATCTAATGCCTCTGGAGTTGATGATCTAAATAATCCCTTTTATTACACACATTTTTAAGTATTGGAGCTAGAATTTTGCTTTTATCACATCTATTCCTGAATGCACTGGTTTGAAAAACTTTTAAAATTTGCGGCCTTAAGTATTGAGAAAAAATGTTATCGTATGAGGTGAAAATCAATTAGGGCGTCCCTAAGAAAATCTAAACTTGATGATGATTCTGCGTATACGAAACGTCGCACGAACTTTCTAAGTATTGCATAAAACACGCAACGAAAAGTTGCTATAAGGAAGTTTTTACAAATTTTATAAATATTTATAAATAAAGAAGTTACGGTCCAAAAACTGAAAATATTTTTTTATCTCAAAAACAATATACAGGATGTTCAAAGTTATCTGCGCACTATTGCTATCTTCGTTATTTTTGAAGCTACAGAGTCGGTTAAATTAGCAAAGATACAGTGATTTTGCCGCTGATTACAATGCTTCACACAAAAAAACAATTGCGCATCACATTTCAGAGCCAACTCAGATAATTAGATTTTTTTAAATGGAACACTCTGTATATTTATGTAACAGAAATGAAATTTTGCACAAAATCTTCTTATACTACTATAACCCAGAAATGAAAAACAAAAGAGCTACGACGACATTAATACAGGTCACCGCACATGTGATGTGATAACTTTGTTAGTAGAGAAGCTACAGTGATTACAAAAAAACAGTAGCGAGCCGCATTTTCGAACTAACAAAAAAAAAATTTATGAAACATCCTGTATATTTTAATTGATAAAAAGTTAAATTTTACATAGAATACTCTTCTAATAGTACAATCGTAAGATGAAAGGCCAAATTTTAATATAAAATAAGTAAATGAGTATCAAAGCAAGCAGTTCGAAAATGCGACTGGCAATTGTTTTTTGAGTATGCCATTGTAATCAGTAGAAAA
>JAFFZR010027863.1:0-17592 GCA_018397195.1 Lethrus apterus | reverse complement strand
TCTTCAGGTAACTCCACAAGAAAAAAATCTAGTGGGGTTAAGTCAGGTGATCGCGGTGGCCACTTAATACGTCCTCGACGTCCAATCGCATTAAACAAATCGGGTACTTCTGCATGACTTCGTCTTCTATCATCGTATCCTATCATCATCAAGATTTCTATACGTTCTTTTTCTGTAAGATGCTCCATAATTTAGCACTTCGGACACAGTTTTAAGCTTTTGACGTTCGTTAAACAAGATAAACAACCATTGTTTGCAGTGCTAACTGAATCTTCAGTTATCCAGTTAATACCTACTTCCAATCTTTAATTTACATAAACGAAGTTATCTTTAGAGATAAATATGCCAAGCGGCATATCGCTGAACTCTACTTGAAAATACCTTTCAAACGGTATGCGATTTGACCCCCCTTCCCATTAAAAAAAAATCAAGTTGGCTGTGCTGCTCCCGAACTTGTCAGTTAAAAAAATAACAAAACTGTGGAAATAATAGAAGGCTTTGTAAACAGCATGCGTATTCAATTTTATCGATTTAGCTTGAATAGTTTTGGAATAACAAGGCCGGTTCCATACATTTGGTACGCACTGTATGTAGATTTAGAACACATATTTATATATTTTAATATAATAATATTTTTTATTATATTTGCAGCATTTTATTGGTTGAACGCTCAAGAATGAAAAGTATCTTTGTGATCATTATAAAAAAAATATCAAGCATATTGTGGCATTTAATATACAGTCCGGTCCAAAAGTACCCCCCACCCCCATAATAACTTTTGAACGGCTGGAGCTATCGTTATGAGAAAAAACACGTCGATTTTTAATTTTTACGAACAAAATGTTGTCATCAAAAATTCAATTCCGCTTCTGGTGAAACCGGAAGCGATGTCAACTTTCTTAATAAATTTATTGAACACCCTGTATATTTTGAAGTTTTTGAAAATATAACGGAAAGATGAATCCTACGATACCGCATATGTTCAACTTTAATTTGTAAAATAACAAGAATGCAGCAATAAATTGTCTGTAATATGTTACTGTTTTTAAGCAAAATTGGCCAGAAGTTCGAATAGTTATTGTAATAAAGATTTGATTTTATATTTTTTATTATTTGTTTTGTAACTGATTTGTTAGTATATGTCTGTTAATGGTTTTTTTTTGTTATTTAACACTAAAAATGTTTATTGCCTTACGGCTAACTAAGAAAATGGCAGAAACGTTATTGCTGCCTATCTTGTTATATTTCAAATTAAAGTTGAACTTATCGTTGGATTCGTCTCTCCATTATCTTCCCAAAAACTTTTCAAAATATACAGGCCGTTAAATAAATTTAAAATAATTGACATCGCTTCCGGCTTCACCAGAAGCGGAATTAAATTAAATTTTTCACAACACCAACATTTTGTACGTAATAATTAAAAATAGTGTGTTTTCCTCATAACGACGGCTCCAGCCGCTCAAAACATATTATGGGGGGATACTTTTGGACCGGATTGTATAATATGTACCATTTTGCTACTACATATATGCAGTAGAAAATGGTACATATACATATATTAAATCTGGACTGTTTTTGATGGGAAATTAGGAAAAATAAAAATTTGCGAATTTGTGGCATATTTTAAACTGGCGCGTTCAGCGAGTAAATTTACTGATTTGTGCCCGCGCGCCTCTCACGGCCGTTCGTCGAACCCGTTACAGCCAAGATGGTGTCGAGTTAGTACGGGGAGTGGCGCATCGCAAAAACCCGCAGTTACCGTGTCACGTAGGTGCCGGTGTGCCCCACGCTTACGTCGGGTTTCACATAGTGCGCCGGGGGGCCCCACGACGCCGAAACAGCCGCAGAGTGCCGGTACGAAATGACATTCACGCAGAGTGCCATGACGACGTTGTAGAATTTTAGAGACACACCCCGCGAAAATATAATAGTTGTCAACTACTTGTCTGTGATATTACTATGGCCGTACGTATGGAACTAGCAGCGACTAACAGCAACAGAAAATTAAACTACAAAATGACGGTAGGTTCGCTATGAATGGAATCGTAGCGCTTGAGAAAAAACACTAGATATGATTAGACACGTTATCGGTACGTCGACCCCACCCATTTTATCCCGTTTTACGAACCTCCATATCGAACAGGTGATTGCATAATTTATTTAGCCCCTAGACGTCGACAAACCTTTAAAATTTAAAACGTTACGTTAACCGTATTCGCCGTGTTTGACAGTCCCATCAGTCGTCGGAACTGAGGATTATTTGCACCGCGTTTAGAATATATATTTTTAAATCGCCCCTAAATTTTTCTGAAATCTTGCAGCTGTCAAAAATGCACCACTATTTTCCGTCGCGTACATTTCAACGCCTCTTTGATAAGCCATATGTTCGTGTGTGTGTAGGAGTGTGGGTTGTATATCGGAAATCGAAGAGGGCAGACAGATCCGCCCCTTTAAACCGGAAGTCACCATCGTATAGTCTCAGTCTTTCCTCATCTCGCGTGATGTAAGCAACATTCGCGACCAGAACCATTTAAAAATTGCTTACCTACGAATGAAAAATTAGTCGCAGACATTTATACGCTCTACTTTGTGCAATATAGAAATTATTCGCGAATATTTTTATTAAGCGTTTCTGTTATACATCGAATTACGTTGTTCCTTTTTACACTTTAAGATTTATTTATTTTCCTGTTATATTTTATATATAATATATAAATTAATTTGTGGTTAATCAAATGACGCGTTGTGCTTATTTCAACTGTGGAAATATCCTTGAATATTACGATCAGGTTAGTATGCATGCTAATATTCCTAATTTTGAAAACGTTATTAAAATATCAATCGTATACGTACACATACATTTCTTTAAATGTTGTTTTATTTAACATATTCAAACAAACGTATACTATCATATTTATCAGTTGTTTTAATTCACGATAAGATGCAGAGGAAAATGTCGAAGGCGTGGTTGCATCTTCGTTGGTCCGTATGTACGGCTGCTTTGTGGTTATACTATCTTGTCCTATAAACAAAAATTCTGTAGGTATTTAATGTATTTACTATGCCATTGTTTTATGACGCAGTTTTTACTCTCTCGGGAGTTAAGAGTATGACAATCACGCCTGAAATCGAACTTGCGCATTGTGGTTTACACGCCCATATAGTTTTGTCTATAGGTTCGCGTACGCAAGAATTGCACAGCGACATTTTGCAAGGTTTGATTACGATAGAAATTGCAAGTAGTGACTAATGACGATTCATACAAATGAAAAATTACTACATATTTCAGAACGGAAAACATTATTCACGCGCAAATCGATTTTTACATGTCGCTTTTTCCAGTCTCTATACTTAAATAAGGCGTAAATAAATTCCGCGATGATTGTAAACTTAATGTATTATAACTGGGATTAAAAGTCTAGTGTATTTTAAAAGTTATTTTGTAAAAAGGCAAAATCTGATCGCTAAAATGTTCATAAGAAGAAATGCACTTTTCAAAATTTTCAGATGTGCAGGCGAAACTTTATTAATTAATGTCCGTGAATTCATTGCTATTGTTCTCAGTGTTGACAAATTGTTACATTTTTTAAATACTTATTGCTTTGCAGAGTTAAATATACAGGATTAGTTAAAAGTATAGAATGGGCGGTTTATTTCCGTAAATATGAACTTTATAACAAAATGTCTTGAATAGAAGTTTTTTTTTTTAAATGGCAACTATGTGATTTTTTGCTGATTTTTTCATATGCTTTAAAATTTTATAGAAAATGCTCAAAATACTTTATTCACTCAAATAATATTTAACTCAAATTAAATGTTCAAACTTAATCTATCAAAAAAATGTGTAACGAATTTTGCAGCCAGTTAGTTGGTATTTCTTCAATTTCATGCCTGATTTTTGCTTCCAGGTCTTGCAAATTTTCTGATTTCTCTTTGTAAGTTTTATTTTTTAAATGACCCCAGTGGAAAAATCTAGAGGACTCAAATCAGGCGACCTAGCAGGCCATTCAATAAATCCCCAACGTTCTATCCTATTGCGTGATCACATTGTACCTAACATTTATTTCCGGATGAAGATCGACAAGGAATGCCAAACCGCAATGTTTGCTTTCAACAAGACCACATTATAGAGTTGATGTTCGCCTGTTTCTGAATAACATCTTTCCATGTCGTTGGATAGGACGTCGGGGATTTATTGAATGGCCTGCTAGGTCGCCTGATTTGAATTTCCTAGATTTTTTCTTCTGGGGTCATTTAAAATATAAAATTTACAAAGCGAAACCAGAAAATTTCCAAGACTTGGAAGCAAGAATCAGGCATGAAATTGAAGAAATACCACCTAACAGGCTGCAAAATTCGTTGCATAATTTTTGTGATAGATTAGGTTATTGTCAACCTGTTCAGTTTGAACATTTAATTTGAGTTAAATATTTTTTGAGAGAATAAAGTATCTTGAGCATTTTCTCTAAAATTTTGTTATTAAAGCATACGAAAAAAATATCAAGTCATTTCAAGAAAGAAAAAAAAGAGGGATAAAAATCAGCAAAAAAATAAACTTGGTTGTCATTTAAAAAAAAAAAAAAGTTTTCGTGGAAATGCGTAACATACAAAAACATAAAAAAAAATACAAAAACAACGAGTAATCTAAGAAATGGAGAATAATTAGTAAAAAAACTTCTATTAAACTCATTTTGTTATAAAGCTCATGTTTACGGAAATAAACCGCCCATTCCATACTTTTTTGACTAACTCTGTATACTGCATCCAAGTATTACATTTCTGAGATTTTTTTTGAACAACTCATGTTTAGACCCAAACATTACGTTTTATCTTATACTGAGCGTTCAAATTTTTGTTTCGAACTTTAACAAGCAATCAGTCAATATAGAGTTTTATTATATTTTTTAAATTATATTTTTTATTGAACAATGATTAATTCATGATCCTTAGAAATTGACTATATACTATCGGGCCGTATCGGACCGTATGACTAGCAAGAAGTCTTATCCATTCATAAAACTGTCCAATTCTAATTTTTGCAAAATGTATAATAATTATATGTTTTTGTACAGAGAAGTTTTCTGGTCGTCATTACAAATTTCACAGAATTTTGGCACAGTTCCAATCTTTGTTTGTTTTTAATTCTTTAGTTATATGATAGAGGCCCCCAACTGGCACATACCGAATGATAATCCAGTTCATTTAGGATCACTTCAGTTGGTTTATGCCAAATTTTAAAATAATTTTACCGGTAATTGAAGTTTCTTTCCTGAATATGTAATTAATTTTCTTACAGTATTAGGTAATATCTAACACTGCTAGAAAATGAATCATTATCTTTATAAATTTATAAATGGCGAATTTTAAAAATTCCAAATTTTAAAACCTTGACTTTCTATGCTCTTGTACGAGTATTTTATAGTTCCCGTGATTAGGCCAAATACCTGCGGTTTCTATTTTTTTTTGCGTATTTGTGTTTGTGTGAAATTTAACAAATTGACTGTTTGTACCAGAAACTAAATAACGAATTTTCGTCATCGAAAGTCTTTATTTTCATATTTGTATTGCATTACAATCTGTGCTTCATTTTTCAGATGATCTTCTGGCCCTTTCCCTGTTTCATTTATACCTGTGCTTCATTTTCTATTTCGATTTTCCTCTCTATATCCCCTTAACAAGCAAAGGTCTGGCGTTTCAAATTCTCAGACCTTTCAAATTCTCCTATCACAATATCTATTTCTTTTCTCTTCAATTTGACATCTAAGCACTGTATTTTATTTATTATTATTATTTTTTAGCTAATAAATGCTCTAAGTTCAGCAAACATGTTAAAAGTCCTGACATGTCCTGAGTCAGGACTGAGATTTTGGTTGCCGCCACGGCCGTCAATCACATATACCACATACCATTTACTGTCCACCGATAGACATTTGTTAAACTTGCATGTAGGCAATATATGCAGTCTGTTCTACAAAACGGGCCCAAGACTATAGCGACATCAATTGTGATTTAATCACCAGCAGACCATATATATATATTATTAAATGGGACAGTCTTGGCTACAACTTGGCGAAAAAAAAATCTTTTTTAAACACCTTCATGTAGGTATTTAGTTGTTGTGACGTCACGGACAATTTTTTTAAATTGCTGGATATAATTTTTTTGTGTATTCTTGTAGAGCATGTTAAGTACTTTTCACCGATATAAACTTTTAGTGCGGTTATACTAAGACATTTTTGCAAAAAAATGCAAAAACATGGTTTTAACTAGTAGGCTGTTAAATACGAAATTCTCTGGCACAAACAATTGGTGATAATAATTAAGCAAGCGTAAAACAACTGCGTCGCTTATTTGACGTGTCAAAGTGCCGAAAGAAGTTCGTTTTGTTTACTGTTAACCATCCTAAAATCGAAAATACAATTAACGAACTAGTAGATGTTATAAGTTTATTGTGAGTGTCACAAAAATAGTGTTCATGCACAAAGGCCTTATGTTGATTGTTTTCCCGACATAATTGCTCCAAACCGTCGTAAGTTCCGAAAATTGAAGCAACGCTTATGAAGAACTAGATCTTTAATAAAAGTGAAAGGAAATTGTGGTTTTCGAAACCACAATTTAGAATTGAAGTAAAGAAATTGTTCAAACTGTGAGCCATTTCTGTCTACGCATAATTGTTAAAGACCCAGTTCTTCGCAAGCACTGCTCCAATTTTCCGAACTTACGACGAATTGGAGCAATTCTGCCGGGAAAACGATCATTCTCTGCGCTTGAACACTTTCTGACACTCAAAATAAACTTGTAACATATCTACAAGTTCATTAGTTGTATTTTCCATTTTCGGATGACTAATAGAAAACAAAACACACTTCCTTCGGCACTTTGAAACGTCAAATAAGCGACAAACAAACAGCCTACTAGCTCAAACCAGTTTTTTGCATTTTTTTGGAAAAATTTCAAAGTATAACCCTACTAAAAGTTTATACCGCTGAAAAGTACTTAAAATGGTCTACAAGAATACACAAAAAAAATTATACCGAGCAATTTAAAAAAATTGTCGGTGACGTCACAACAACTAAATGAAGGTGTCAAAATTTTTTTTTTTCGCCAAGTTGTAGCTAAGACTCTCCCATTTAATAATATATATGGTTTGTTGGTGATTAAATCACAAGCCGCTATAGTCTTGGGCCCCTTTTGTAGAACAGACTGTATATTGTCGGTATTGCATACACACGATGTGTCAAACTACACATATGCCAACGTTGGTTCTACATTTGTCACATTTTGTGTACGCGCCTTAATATAGATTTCCGTTGTCCCGACTAGGATTTAAACCGCTGACGTAGACTACGCCACTATACTAGTTGTATCTGATATTTTTTGTGAAAATATTGAATGGTATAAGGTCTAAGCGACCCAAATTGAATGTTAATTATCAGAAAATTCAATTGTAGCATTATCCGGCAATAATGTATTACTGAAATTCAATCAAGGTTCGTTGTTATTTCTTTTAATTGTGAGCTTTCGAAATTCTGTTGAATCAACACTGATTAGAGGTATGAAGTTCGTAGTTGTTTTTTGATATTCAGGCTGGAACCGCGTTAATGCCGACATTTCTGTTTGATAATCATGAATCATGATTTATTATAATTTTAACTATATAGGCGTTTAATAAAATACACTCGGAAAAGACGGAAAATGCCGAATCCACTCTGTTATCAAAGGTATCTAAATTTGAATTTAAATGTTTGTTGCCTTTCCATTTTACAAAATGACGTTTGGTTTTTTTACATAAGTAGTTCCTTGACGTACAAAAACTAAAACATTCAAAAAGCGCGCTTCGACGATTAGACGCCATCTGGAGGTACTTTTACTATTGACTTAGCGATCTCTCTTTGTAATTATCTCTGGTTGCTATTTGCTATAGAGATTACTTGCAATGCATGCAATGGTGGAGCGAGTGAACACAGAGGAGTTTCTTTTAAAGTCACAAACATCACGGGAGAGTCAAATGGCGAACTGAGAGTCGAATCGTTAGATGTCTATTGCAGATGATCTTATTAAAAAAATAAAGATGTTTGTATAAAAAAATGTTGTTATTTTAACTCACAAGTGGGTTATGGTTGTTTACAAATCACATTTGTTGTGCTTGTGGATTTTAAGATAAGCTACGTTATTTGTGAGGTTTTGGATAAATATGTTAAGTTGTTAATATTATTTTATAATCAAAAACTTTAGTTAGTATCTCAGCTCATCTGTATATGCGATTTAAATAATAATTTAAAACCAAATTCACATCGCCACCTATCGGAGGTGGATACAAGTACTGACAATTCGGTTATGTGGGAACTGCAAGCAAAGTTGTAAATGATCTTAACTCACAGGCCTGTCCTTCTGGTTCGAGGACACCTAGCTCAAGCTCATGTGAGTGACCAATGCTTTGTCGAGTTGTCAAATGTCGTAAGTTGTTGCTTAAACTAAAATGCACAGCGCCATTTATCGGTGGTGATAAGCATTGGTTCGCTTGTATCAGTTATGTGGAAATTGCAAGCAGGCCATGTTACTATGTATTGCTAATGCTTGCGCTCACCACCGACAGGTGGCGCTGTGCATTTGGTTTAAGCAACAACTGCCGACATCTGGCTAAAATGGCGACTCTACAAAGGATTGGTCACTCAGAGGTCACAGGTGTCTGACTGACGAACACTAGTTACGTACGAAACTAACGTTATCCTAAGAAGTTGTGAGTGAGCAATGCAAGTCGAACTTGTGCATCAATCATTTTTATGTCTTTGCTAATAATAAACGAACACAAAAAATTGTAGATGACTTAGTTGATGTATTAGAAGCAGTATATGTTGAAGCATGATACAAATATAATAAGTATGCCAACGCACATTCTTTGTGATGAGTGATGATTGATGTTGTAGACCTATATGTCTACCTATGGATTCGTCGACTTAGGCTAGGCGACAGTTGTGTCTCAAACGCAGCAACTGGCGATTATAGTTGATGCATGCACACGAACCACAATTGTGTCGCTAAGAAGCTGGGACTGGCGGATTGATTTTCGTTAACAATCATGGATTTTGTTGAGTCAACATGCATTGCTTTTCTTTTGCAACGTACATGCAACGTGGATGCATCCCATACTGAGCAAACGTTTATTGAAAGGACCGGTAATGCTATGTTTTCCCATGGTACGTACGCGGTCTTGTCGTTAACAATACTTATTAAATATCTGCGAAATTTGCAATTATACTGATGGGCTTTGCAGCATATACCTACGACTTGTAGTCGCCCGTCTGCACAGATACGTTGTAACTAGTGATGGGCACAATCGAATGATTTTAACTATCGAATTGTTAGTAATCGAATGATTTTTACTATCGAATGATATTACTATCGAATAATGATTTTTACTATCGAATGATTTTACTATCGAATACTTTTACTATCGAATGATTTTACTATCGAATGATTTTACTATCGAATGCTTTTACTATCGAATGATTTTGCGAGAGATTTTATTGTTTTACAATCGAGTGATTCATTCGAATATAATACAATTCTCCGACATTATATTTATATATTTATTATATCGCCTACTTCGAATGAAAAATTTCAAATATTAATAACTTTCACTTGTCAAAAACAGTCGAATAAGATAAAATGAAATATGTACAAGTAAAAAATACGAATAAAAAGAGTAATTAATTAATAATTACAAATATTTAATAAAAGTTTTGCCAGTACAAAAGATGTATTTGTCCATTGGTTGTTGGAGTGTCGGTATATCATAAAACTACCTAATTGTTTTAGTTGTACGGCACATGAGATGAATGAAATTTTTGTAATGTGTTTTTATGTCAATCGACGGACGGTTTATTTTTATTTATTGCTTTATGACATACCGACAAGCAAATAAGGGTTACTTTGTTAATATATTTTCAATTAGATTTTTATGTTTAGTTTCGATAAATATTAACTATACAAATTATTCGTCGTAAATTTGTTTAAATAGCATTCCGTTTTTAATATAATATTAATAATACCAACTAATATTTACAATTGTAATATATCATTTTTCATTATGAGGGATACCATACGCAAGTGTTACTGTCGTAACAATTCATAACAATAACCAATAACTAACAATCGTAAATAATAAACGTAACTTACGTAACCTCGCGAAATGACTCAAAACTCAAAAAAAAAAAAATAATCGAATCTGTAGAATATGCGGAAACGGGAGAATCGAAAATTTGTATTCAAATGAACAATTCGTTTTTAAAATATCTCGATAGTCTCGATTATCGATTGTAAAATCATTCGATTGTAAAAATTATTCGGTTTGACTACTATTTTTTATCGACTACTATTTTTATCGACTACTGTTTTTATCGACTACTATTTTTTAACGAGTACTATTTTTTAACGAATACTATTTTCTTAAACTATCGATTGTACAGAGAGATTTTAACTATCGAATTATTCGAATGAATTCATTCGATTGTGCCCATCACTAGTTGTAACCCGTATGTTTGATAACTAGCGACAATCGCTCTGCGACTTTTAAGACGCTGAAAAATAGAACGTGTTGAATCTGCGCGACTGTCGCTGTCAGTCGCTATTAGCTGCTTCAAAAATGTTGCTCCTCTGCACGAACACATACAAAATTGGAAGTTTCATTCTCAGCGACACAACTGTCGCGCTACAATAATCGCCCGACTGCACCTAGCCTTATATGTTTTTTAATGACGTAGAATGTTGTATTATAGTCCGTTTTGTATAAGTGCGTTGACTATTTCCATTCAATAATTACGTTTTGCTTGCCGAAGGGTAGTTGTTGCACATAAATTCCAAAGTATTGGTTTTGAGATTATTTATAAATGACAAAAAGAAAGAAATGTAATTATTAATAAATGGTGTTAATAATAATACATACATTATTTTGGTCAAAATATTTATTTATTCTTGTTTTACTAGATCGCAGTAAATCCTCCGACGTCGTAAATTTTAACGTCTTGCAAAATTAAGTCACGTGTGATTGGCAAGTTAATGGTTTTAGAAGTATATTTAATCAAACTGCACTAAGAGGGATACCATAGAGATCAATATTAGAGTAGCTATTATCTGTGTACTGATAACATTCAATTCAATCAACGCCGATTGAATTTTTTTTTAACTTGTGTCACACATCCTCTACGAATAAATTAATTTAAATTAATGACTGTGTGCTGAAACAAGCCATAATGTTCTAAATAGCATTTTAATAATTTTCAAGTTATGCTTAATGAAAGTACAATTGAATGGGTAACATAAGCTAACTGAAAAAATACCTTTGAGCAGAATTAAACAATATGGGACAAGAAGGATTGCCAGAATTAAATATTCTGAAACAAAAGCATGTAATAGGAGCAAGAATCACTACACGAATGCACACAGTCAACTTAAACAAAATTTGTTTATCCAAATCTGTCATCGCCATTAACGCTCAGACATTTGCCGAGACTCATTGATTTCGGTGTTTATTTGTGTGCAGAATGTAAAGGAGGTACCTTTGTTTGAGCGAACGATAAAAATTACAGCGACAGTCTGTATTGACACTGCAAAATCAATTTTTTTGGTAAATTCATTTTTTTTTTTTAATTTGACGCTTTGTATATATTGCGTTGCGGGACTATAAATTCAACTTAAGCAAACCTTAACCTAAAATCCTACTACATATACACTATTTGGTACATGTTATGTATGGTGTTGATCAGTGAACATACTCTTATGTTATATTTATAATTTTGTGGCCGATATTTAGAAGAATATGCTGAATTTGTAGGTTTGAATGTCTTCAGCCTTATAGGTTCTTCCATTTCGTCATGTACAGTGGGATGTGCTATTATTTTATCTCTGTATTTAACAATGAATTTTGTGATTTCCTTCCTGATATATGGCATATTCAAATTTGCGTTTAATATTGTAACAGGAAACTGGAGGAATTGTGGATGATGCATCCTGTTGACTCTAATATCGCATTCCGGAGATTAATATACAGGGTCTTCCTTAAATAAGTACAGATATTTTAACAGGTGATAGCTGACAATAGCCCAACCCCAAATATGCAAAAATGGCGGTCCTATGTTGAAGGGTGTGCCAGAAAAAAATATTTTAAGTTTTGATTAAAATATGACAGTAACGCCGAATTATCATCAATAAAGGTTGTTTTGCAATATTTCATGTTATTCCCGCCAAAGGAAGTTGATTTTCAACGCAACACATATTGAAATGGACACAGGATGGTACTTAGAACCGAATGCCCACATAAAAAATGACATTTTTCGAAAAATTTAAAACGAAGATAGAACCGCCGTTTTTGCGGATTTGGGTTTGGGTTAAGGTCAGCTATCACCTGTTAAAATATCTGTACTTATTTAAGGAAGATCCTGTATAGTATTGGGTTTAGCATATACCATGGGAAATTTAGTATTACTCGGAGAATATTAATAATAATAATATTTAATGCCCACGCAGAAATAAATGCATACACATTTAATCATCCAGAGTATGAGCTGACAAGACCCAGTTGCCTTAGTAAGAATAAAATCTACTCAATATTCATCCCTTGACATATAACAAGAAATAATGTCGCAGAAAAGTAACGTAAGTATATTTCGAGTAATACGCTCGACAGGTGAGTTGAACCTAGTCTGGATCAGAGGCGGCTGGCCAGATTACGGTACTGCTATATCTAAATCCAAAACAATTCAGGTGAATCTTGACAAGCTCCTTTTTAATTGCATGTTTCCCTAATCTTTGCAGCGTATGCTGGAATAGGCTTTAACGTCTGTATGACGGTTGTGGCCCCAACCAAATTCTTTCCTCTCAGTTCAATTAAGTTCTTCGAGGCTTGGGACTGGTGAGGGAAGCAAGGGGAAAAAGGCAACATTCAACATGTCGGTGGGGCATTAGTTTTGATGTTATTGACTAATTTAATTATGTTAACTTAAGACATGTTTACAAATTAGAGAATGTCACCGAATGCATATTTCGATGAGTTAAACTGTTCAGTGTTAGCAATACGGATGATAACTGGAGAAGAAAAGTGATGCGGAAAAGTGCGTTGGGAATTCTTGAGGTTATCAGGAAAAACCACTTTGTTTTTTTTTTTATTATCTCTTCCATAAATTCTGCACTGATAACTTAAGTATGTTTGTTTTTTTTACGTTTAATAGCGCGTTTAGAAGCTTTGTAAGATTTCAGTGTTCGAGTTGTTAGCTAAGCCCGAAAGCGGTATGGTATGCTGTATGACCAGCCTATTTATTTTAGTAAATGTGTGAGTACGCTAATTTTCTGTTCAGATGGTTGTCTAAATATTTGGTCACTTCTGCTTGATACTTGGTTACCAATTAGCGTAACTGTAGGAAAATTGTCTCTTCTCAGTGTGAAAGTAACACAGACTGACTTTTATTCGCTACCATTCATAGTACTGATTTAGATGGTTTTGAAGATTTCTAGATGCAGTCGTGTGATGCACAATTGCTGTATCGCTGACTTGGTTTGCTGTAGGTATCTAAGTTTTTAACAGGTAGACACAGAAACAGTTTTAAGTCTGATCTATGCATAATTCTGACCACTACCTCTTTTCATCCTTTGCTAGTCGAGTTTTCTATCCTATAAATCGATATGAGAAGAGGTATCGTCTGAAGACGATCGCTTTGTGACAATACACAGAGTAGAACACGTATAGAAATGAAGCAACAAATAGAAGAACAGATTAGATGGGCTAAGGTTTAGTGTACTCTTCTTAATATTTTACTTGAAATTTAGTGCATGTGAGATATGATTTCAGTAGACTGTACTGTGAGTCTGGAATTGTACATTTGAGTTTGTAGATTAAATCTTGATACCGTACCTATTGAAGGCTTGAACTATGTCGACAAAAGCTGCTGAGCAGTAGCGTATTCCTGACGAACCGTTTCTGATTTTACTGATTAACTTGTTTGATTGTTAGTAGTTCCTTTCTGAACTTTAATTGGTGAGAAGGTATTACTTCGCTTTCGTGTAGGACTCTGGTATTGAGAGGAGATTAATAGGACGATACTATATTATTCAAAAGCAATAAGGCAGTTTCTTTCAAAATTTGACTCACCAAAATGATTAACCCCAATAAAGCTAACTGACAGACGATATTGCGATAAGCAAAAACAAAAACGTCTCACCAAAAAAAGTCAAACAGACATTGTTAGTCATGGAATATTGAAAGCTATTTTTTTTTCTTGTTTTAATTGACGGATTTAAAAAATGGTTTCACTACTAGATAGAGGCTGAAACGATCTTTCCGAACATGTAACATTTGACCCCGTTGCCATTTAAATTTTTCGAGTTGGCCCCCGTAACGCCGCCACTGGTTAGGAAAGAAAGCTATAATTTATGCCAAAAGATGAGGGTTGATAAATAAAAATTGACCTGTCTGAGGAAAATTGCCAACAAGTAGGGATAACGAATTTTATTCCTTAACACTCGCACTGTATATTAATACGAGGGATGTTCAAGAAATACGTAGACTGTTTAAATTGCGCGGGCCCAGTTGGTTCCAGGGCAATTCGCTTGGTCTCGCCTTCTTCGTACAGATCAGCTGATTACATGGCAGTTTTTTGATTGCAAATATCATTATTGGTTGATTAGCTACGCAGTTTTTTGTGAAGTGCTTTTTGTTCGTTTGGCGGATTTTAGAATGAGTGACTTGAACGAGCAAAGAGTTGCTTTAAAATTTTGTGTTAAACTCGGAAAATCTGGCGGAAAAGGCCAGAAATGTGCAGAAGTCGTGACTGGTTGTTTCATCACGACAACGCTCCAGCCCATTCAGCCCTCAGAACCCGCGAGTTTTTACCAAACACTCGATCACTGTTCTTCCCCACCCACCCTACTCACCTGACCTCGCTCCTAGTGATTTTTTCTTGTTCCCCAAACAAAAAAATTGAGACAAATACGACGAAAGAGCTGAAGAACATCCCAAAAGAAGCATTCCAGGACTGTTTCCAAAAGTGGAAACATCGTTGGTATAAGTGTGCGTCGAGGAGGGGAGTACTACGTATTTTTTGAACAGACCTCGTATATCGGAATTATTTAAAAATTTCTTCCCATCCAACGTTATGTTTTTTAAAAGAGAAAAATATGCCTTTATAACATCTGTATATTAAGCAATATTGACATTACTTGTTGCAAAATAGTTAATAGAATAATTTTAATTATAATCACCGTTTAATATCGAATGCCTGAAGTTTCTAACTAAGGTTTTAACTTTGATGCCCCTTTTAACTAAGAGATATTTTAGCCGAAAAGAAGTATCTCGAAAGCGTTAGCGCATTATTGTTAGTTGTTATTTTAGTTATGGATATTATATATTGCGAGAATAACCACAATGAGACATTCATGATTACGCACGACTAATCACGATACTCATTACTCATTACATGTACGCTGATCCAGGGACATTCAGGATTGAAAAATTGAATTTGTATACAAATTGTGGGTTTGCTTAAAAGAATTTATCATTATTTCCTTAAATCAATGTTTGAATTTTACGGTCAGTGTTAGCATATCTTATGTAATGTAACATAACATAAATATGTTAATATTTTAATAAATTAATTTCCCATTAACTAGAATATACAGAAATCGTTCGTGGGAAGCACTAAGGTTTTATATTACAAGCTTTTATTTCAAATATATCTTTAGTTTTTAACGTACTTACATAAATATTCATTATTACGTGATCAACATTTGCATATGTAAAAATACATGTAAAAATGTTTGAAAAATAAATTATGTATTATTATGTATCTAGTCAAAAATCAAATAAATATATACAGGGTGTAACATTAGTGCGATATTCTTCGATATCTCCGTTGTTATGCGATCTACAAAAAATATTTTAAGACAAAAGTTTTTTGAATTTATGGTCTCCACCATCTAAAATTATTCTCAGTTATACGGAGTGTTTCGTTTGTGCGCAACCACGAACAACTTTATAATTTTAAACAGAACACCCTATATATTATTACATTTTTGAATTCCCTGAATAATTCTAATATAAGTTTGTATATGATAATATTTGTCTATGTCTATTCGTTTGTAAGATATTTGCATTTATGCGTAAATTTTGACAGCTGACGGTCTTCGGCAAAACGCCTATAGTTCAATAACGGAATACAGCAAGATCATAAATTTTTTTGCAACGCTAGATGGATCTTTAGTGATAATAGTAAAAGCATTAGAAATTCGACATAACGTAACACAACATACTTAATAAATCTTCTTCTTTTTGAAACAATTGAAATGCGGAAAACTTAATTTTTTAAATGGAAGTGCTATATTTTTATGCTTTAGTCGAAAGCAAAATTTAATTGTCTATTAATTTGAATAAGCAACATATGTAGTAAAAATTAATAATTTTCCAGATATTGATGCATGAGCTCCGTACGCGTACTCGGAAGAATCGGAAAACCCGTGAAGTTCTAACCGAATACAATTTGGTATCAATACAAATCTGGGAACAGATATCTCATTTAAATTCTTAAATTCTGATTTTCAGTTTAGCCATTTTGTGTGTAAATCGTTAGGTATAGATTCATCCCAATCACATTTGAGACACCATAGCTCCTGCAATATTAACTTTGCAATCACTATTACAGGTGCAAGCATACCCAATGGATCGAAAAGCTGGGCTGTGAGGGACAGAATTGTTCGTTTGGAAACCTTTGAGTATTCTTTTAGGTTGAAAAATGAATAATGAAATATATCATTAGTGGGATTCCAAACTATTCCCAAGATTTTTGCATTTTCCTCAGAAATTTGAGTACTTGAAGCATTGTTAGTTTGTTCATTGAGATCAGCAACATTGCTTTTCCATTTTCGCAACGGAAACTTGGCTTGATTGAGAATTTCTGTTAGGTTTTTCTTAAGAGTGTTTAGGTTTTCAATAGAACTGGCACCCGTAAGGAGATCATCTACATAGAAATCGCGTTTAATGATTTGGGCTTCAATCGGAAATTGACTTTCGTTTAAATTTGCTAGTTCCCTTAAACAACGGATGGCTAAAAATGGCGCTGCTGAGGTGCCAAAGGTAACGACATTGAGATCATATGATTTAAGAGGTAAGTCTGAATTTTGTCGCCAAATAATTTTTTGATATTTACGATCATCCGGATGCACCCATACTTGACGATACATTTGTGCTATGTCGGCGGTCAAAACATATTCATGTGTTCTAAATCGGGTAAGTATAGAAAATAAATCGTCTTGTATTGTGGGATCTACGCATTGGAGCGAATTTATTGGTAGACCATTTTGTAGTTCACATGAGCCATCAAAAACAACTCTTAAGCGAGTAGTTTCACTAGATTCTTTCAAAACTGCGTGATGAGGAAGAAAAAATGACTGGTCTTCTCGATTTGAGTTTTCTGATATATGATTCTGTTTAATGTAATCATCTACACATTTGATGTACAAATCCTTAAAATTCTCGTTTTTTGTAAATTTTCTCTCTAACATATGAAATCTAGATTCGGCAACATCGTAGGAATTTCCTAATTCATC
>JAFFZR010027862.1:0-17593 GCA_018397195.1 Lethrus apterus | reverse complement strand
GAAGTAAATTGATATACAGGCTGTTTCAAGCCGAATAAATTTGAACGAAATTTTCGCACATAAATGTTAAAAAAAACGTCGACTTGAATATCTGAAAAACAACATTCATTAATCAGTTATTTATTTGTACATTATTTATACATAATCTTTAATTTATGAATATTGTGTCGGTGAATATAACGCCGTATATAACACACACCTGTATATTAACTATTTGCGAGACATGAAATATGATAAGCTTCATAAAGAAACATGAAGAAAATTGAAAGTGGAATTAGCAGTTAAAAAGCTCACCATAGTAGTCATTACCGATGGAGGTATGTGTTTATATTTTCATAAAATATCAATATCAATTGAGATTTGCGTTACAACATAAAGGGATGTTTGATTCCAAACAATCAAATTACGGTTTAATGTGATTTAAATTATTTCTTTGTTAATGTTATGTTATGTTATTATTCGCAAACAACTAATATTACAAATTATAAATCGATTGATTTACAATTTAAATTGTTGTTTTGAGTAGATTTTTATATGAAAACAGATTAGCTCAGTTTGCAATTTACGATGTAATAAATTTTAATAACGAGTTATAATGAGTAACATTATACAGGCATTAACACAAATGCGAAAACATTCTTATTTCCAAGCCGTTTCTCGACGCCCACTTCAAAACGAGTAGCCTTAAATTATTAATCTGCGAATAATAGAAACATTAATGGAAATAATTTAAATGGTGAATAGCAAATGCGGAGGTAGGAACTCGGAAAAAAGAATAAAAAGCCTTGTATTTTAGCATATAATTCAAAGACAATTGTGTATTCGTTCCTCAAGACTGGCGTGCATTATTTAGTATAATGTTCGCTTTCAAAGCTACACGATAATAATATGTTTTTTGTGTGTACGTCGGATGTGGATGTGTGGACAACTTTTTAAATTTTCCGTACTTCTCGTCATAAGGCGAACGTGAATATTATATTTTAGAGAGTGACGGATGACACGACCGTCGTAGCTTGAATTTAAAATAACACGGAATTTCAAATCTACTTAATTCGACATCAAAAAGTTGTTTTGAAGTTTTCGAACGTACATTATAATGATAATATTATGAGTGGAACTACACGTTTCTAAAGTTTTACTTCAAACATACGTTGAAATATATTTTTTCGATTTGTCGACACTCCTCTTAAGGTTTTTAAAGTCCAGACACGTTTTTATTGATTGTGTCAATTTTATTTCACGATCTTAGTCCTTCTTCTCAGGGCCGTCCTAAGATAATATTTGGCATCCGTGGGCTACTAACAATAATGCGCTCCTCTTCATAAGAAAATATACGGGAGGGGAAGCGGGGCGACCAGTGAAGTTTTACAAAAGTTTCAGAACTAGAAAAAATTTAATATAATTACCAATAAATAAGGTGAATTTTTTTTACGCAAAATGAGTACGGATGGATGAAATGTTGTTGTATGGGTTGGGTTCGCTCCTCAAATTGAAATTATTGAAATCCAAAAAATCAGTTCTTAAAATTTTAAGTTGAATTTGCATAGGTTAGGTTCGCCCATAATTGTAATTATTGAAATTCAAAAGGTCACTTTTTAAAAGCGCTAGCTTCGCTCCGTAAGTGAATTTCAAAATTTATAATTTATGGTTAGGTTCGCTCTGTAATTCAAATTCTCAAATTATTGAAATTCAAAAGGTGAGTTTTTCAGTTTTTAAAAATTTATGTTGGGTTCGCTCCGCAATTGAAATTCAAAAGATAAAAAAGAGTGTACAAAAGGAGTAAAAAGTAAAAAGAAAATTTTAATAACCTATAAGAACAATTGTCGCCCCAAAAGGCTGGCGCCCCTGGTCTATAACTCATTTAGCCCTGTGGTTAGGGTGGTGATTCTTCCATTCTTTTTTATTCCTTGCCATATCCTTGGCAGAGTTCTAATCTTTTCCTCTTTCTCTCTCTCTTAGAATGTCCAATTTCCCATTCCAATTTTTTTGATCTATCTCGCTTATTTTTACTTACTGGCCTTGCTTCCAAGACTATCTCAACTTGTCTGTTTTCATAGTTATCAAGTGCCCGAACCAATTTAATTTCTTGTTTTCTATTACTTTTCTTCTTATCTCATTATTTCTTCTATTATCAATTCTTATTATTCCTAGCACTTTCATTAGGTACCTCATCTCCGTAACTTAACTTCCCTCTTGAATTTCTGACAATTTTCTCCTCTTTATAGCAGTATCGATAACTAAATTGACGTATAAATGGAAATCTTTGTCTTTCTTATTATTATTTTTTGTTTGTATCCAAGGAACTATTCTATAGTGCATAATATATTTTATTCGCTGATTGAATTATGTTGTTGATTTCTTCTTCTTCTCTATTCCTTCTACTGTCTGTTATGCTTCCCATATATCTATAAGTAGAGACTCTATATTTCCATTTCTGTACATTTAATTTGAACCACTATTAAAACTTTATTTTTTTTAAGCTTGTATCGAACGGAAAAGTTACTAGTTAGTATTATAGTGAATTTGCTATGAATCATTTAAATTATGTTATCGAATATTGTTGATGTAATTGACTTAATCGCATAAACAACCAACTGTTAAACTATATCTCTGACGAACGTAAATAATTTAAATAAGTTTATTCATTTCGAGCGTTTTACAACGTAAATATTGTTAAAAAATATTTTTGTTCGATTATACGAAATATGCGTACAGTATAAACATCCAAATTACAATTCCCAACGAACGCACCATTATTCGTTTTTACGTGCATAATAAATTGGAATAGATAATTATAATTCATAGATACGTTCGTTATTGTTATTTTTTTTTTTTTACATGAACAAACGTCACGCAAAGCATAAAACAACGAATTTCATTGTACCGTCGACGTATTCACCGGCATGTGAATTGTAGATAATTTAATATTGGATACTTTTCGCTGTTGCTAATTTACATATTTATATACCTTCTGCTATTTGCATATTACGCGTATCGTTTAAAATTCTGCATACGAGAGCAGTTTTCTGAAATAGTTTTCTGACAAAAACGCATCGTCGAATTTCATACTAGTCACGATAAATTATATTGTTAAATGAAGTACATCACTTTTAATTTTCTCTGTAAGTAGAGAAAACGAAATAACAGCAGCTTTGCGCTAAATGCAATTAATTTTACCTGATTGTTAAAAATTTGTAGTGGTATTTGGCGAATCATCGTTACTTACGTTTAATAATAACTGATTGTTCATTTATATTTAATGTGCAGAGAACGAATTTTTGTCGGAATTTAACTGAAATATGGGCACGAGTTTAATGACGTCAAAATGATAATACAGCATTGATGTTGTAAACAACATTACACTGAAAATCATTAGCACGTTTATGACCGATTATAATCAGTGTATAACTAAAAACTACATCTGATACTACCTATATAGAAAGTTCAATTATTTTTATAAACGATAAAATTGTATTTTTTGTCTGTGTCTGTGACCTATTTATGAATTATAAACTATCGACAACAAAATGACAGAAAAGTGTAAAGAAAATGTGTAATAGAAAAACGGAACATTGATTAGAAGTTGAATAGAAAATTTTACAGCATTTGAGATTCCATTGTTCCTTATTGCACATCGGCAATGGTATGGAAATTATTAATAAAATTAAAAAAGAAAAAAAAAAAGAAAGGTCAAAATAACGTAGAGCAGGCGGCGAAGCTAGCAGTGATTTTATAAAAATTAGACACAAGAAATGGCAATGAATTTGTAATGATAATATAATTTTACAAACATTTTTTGGTGAGTATGCAATATTAGTACAGAATCGATTAAATTCAATCTAAGTTCATTTGTTTTATCATAAAAATCATGTTTGTATAACTGTTATTCGTGAAGTTGGTTTTGAATTATTGGGTCATCAATCAAAGTCTCCCGATTTGTTATCTAAGCATACCTGGTTAGAGGACCGACGAAAAAATAATTTTGTGTCCATTGGACAGTGATTCCAAAACTTTTTGACTGTGATCGTATATAAGTATTTTAAACTTTGATTGATTAGTCTTTCGTAAGTCTTTGCATCATATTTTTATTTCATGAACAGTTCTAAATATATGGAATGAAATATTTAATTCAAATGGATCATACATTTTTCGAAGGTGCCCCATTGGTAACTCACTTAGCTTAAAAGATACGAAATCGGTTAAATTGGGGAAAAGTTGAATAACTTGTTGCTCATTAATAATTCGTAAAGAAAAATCTTCATTTGTTTTTGAAATATTTGAAAAAACCTGAAAAAGATTATAATTTATTTTTATTCAAAAGGTATACCGACTCGTTATCTTCGGGCTGAAGAGAATCTGCAATTGTCATCAGTTCACACGTCCATTTTAATATCAATAAATACTAAGATACTACAAAAAACCTGTAATACTGACAAGTAAGCATACTATGTGGGCATCATTAATGGAAATCGTTGAGCAATAATTAGACGTGGATACTTCACTGAAGAATCAAGAGGAGATGGACGAAGCAACGGAAAAGTAGATCCGTGCAATACAATACACAGCGTGGGAGGCAATACCATAGCGTAGGACACAACACCAGTGTTAACACCTCAAAATCCAAGGTTGTTAAGCTGCTGTAAAGAGAAGGCTAAGGGAAATCTGGATGGATACTAGAACCCCACAGCATGAGGCACCTTTCAACAAAACTACCAGCTACCTCAAGAAGATGTTAGTGGAGCAAAAAAAAAAATTTTTTTCGAAGTTAGAGAATACTCACTCTGGGAACCACCAGAAAGTTTAAACAACAAGTGCAATCAACTACGCCATCCATCAGAAAACATGATAAAAACAATTGAAGGCATTATTCCAAAAACCAGACAAGTCCAAAATGTCGTGTTTTGAATTTGCCGCCACTTTCAATTCTTGAAGACAGTGGCTATCTACTGTTATAATTTGTTTCACCAAGAAACAGTCATGTCGGGAGATATAAGGCAGAGAAATAAGTGCGATTCTACAAAACCAGACAAGACCTGGACTTGTCTGTTTTTTTACGTCAAACGTGTGTGTTACGTTGTGAGCGTTCAGTGTTTAACAAGCTTATACACAGAAAGGTCGTTATACTTTTCGGTCCTAATTAGCATTATTACAATGGATCCGAGTGAGTGGCCTAAAAACGTTAGAAAAGTGCAAAAGAGAATATCATTAGAGATAAAAAAGTACATGGTGAAGAACATGTAAACCACATGAGACAAAGTAATACAGGAAGCACGAATACATCCTTCACCATTCAAACTGAAGATAATGACCCACAAAGACTTTTTCGATATTAAAAGCGCTGTGGAACCTTTTTTCTTGAAAACACCTAAGTCCTTCAAAGGCACTGTAAATACTATTGAAATTCGAAAGCTTTATCAGTCACCTCCAGGAATACAACCTGCAAAAGCAACAAACCTGCGAGAACTTATCCTGTACCTTGAGAACCCACTTCACCGCCAGTACTATGAGTCTCTACTGGAGAATCCTTCTTTGACTCCTAATAATAATAATAATAATAATAGTAATAATAATAATAATAATGCAAATGAACAGGGCAACGTTGATTGGTTGATTGATGGTTGTGAAGATAACTAAGAGACTGTTATTTTGCGAATAACGTTTTTCGTAATCACATTACATGAGCAGTACAGTATTACAAACTAACAATCCGTAGTAACTTTCAATGAATTTTAAGTTTTTTTTCAAAATATGTTATATATAGGAATTTTATTATAGTATCTATGCGAAGTTATCAATATGACCTAACCATATAAAAATTTTTAAAAAAATCCATGTGCTACAAAGGAAGCTACATTGTTTTTTCAAGTTTCTCAAAATTATCATTTTTGTTCTTCTCTGGTTTTTGGAATAATGCCTTCAATTGCATCTATCAAATGTATTCATGCCCTACCCGTCAATACCACAAGAAGCAAAATATATACTGAACTACTTAAAAAGCCCAAGCTAGATGACCCCACCGATCAAGCCCTTCAAACTATGTGAAGTGAAAAGTGTGACAAAAGAACTGAAAAGGCTCCTGGGTGTGATCTAATTACAGGCAAAGTAATCAAGGAACTACTGATGAAATCTACTTAATATTTAAGACACATATTCAATGCAATCCTGAGAACTGGCTACTCTCCATCCCAGTAGAAAGTAGCTCAGATCATCCTCATTCTAAAGCCAGGTTACGCAACTTTACCCCGATTTAACTGAGTTTGTACCTCTTAAGCTAAGCGAAATACCAATGGTGAGCCTTGAAAAATAAGCACGTTGTATACAGTTTGAAATTAATAAATAATTTGTTATAATTAAAACTAAATAATGTCGTTCATTTCCTATAATATATAATTAAGTCGTGCTAATTAATATTTTACGGAACGTAAAGTAAAATAATAGCTTGCGATATTTTTACGGTACAATAAACCACAAAAGTAATACCACATGGCAAATCATAAATGATTCGTAGCACATAAGTACTATTTAACGTTAACGCTTAATTACAATGCAATTTTTTCTACAAGGTTGGATTGGAAATTACACCGATGGCACAGCAGGATAATAAAGGATAATTAAATGGTACGGTGAGAAGTGCCAGGTGTGTTTAATGGTGCTACTAAAATTATTTTTCTTTTCGGAGTTTTACGGGTAGGAACCGAAAGTACTCGAAAAACGATCGCACCCTGTCGATATATAATTCTCAAGCACAATGGAATTTTAATCCATAAAATGGAATTTAGAATTTACTACGGCCAACAAATATCCGCCCGGTTATTATTCACAGTTTGTAATTCGTAGCTGCCACCCCATCCAAGAGAAATCGGTATGATGTGCAAAGGGATAGTTTCCTAACGCATACGAAGGTTAAAGTGAGGCAATAAATTGAATTTTCATTCGGTGTCAATATAACTAACGGCAAACGTCGAAAGAACAATGAAACATGAACGAGAAAGGACATGAATAGGTTTTTGTGGAACGACCTACACAAAAGAGTATGTATTATATATATATATATGTATAGATAAAACGAATGAAAAATAATAATTTTTGCAAGAATAAGTTTCAATTGTAGTTGTAGATACATACGTATAAATGTTGCGTCTAAAATTAAAATTTTATAAAAGAAAAAGTTCGTACTGACAATTTCAACAAACTTTGTATTTTTTCCCGTTTTCAAGTTGTTTTACCATATGATCTGTTTTTGAGTGTATTGAGTATAGAATTAGAGCCTGTCTATAAGAAACAAATCAAGTACGGTTATGTGCTAAGATTTAATTTCTGCATACTTTCAAATGATTACGACAAATCATCTTTAAAGAATAAATAAAATTAACACGTATGCAATTAGGAAAAGAATTTCATTAAATTTTCCATTCATTTCATTGTCTTCCGCGAACAATACAAACTTATTAAATTGTTTTGTTATAGATAATAACATCTGTCGTACTGGAAATTATCCTTGATTAAAATTATACGTTGCAGTCTTTACACGTACTGCGTGCGAACTACTTTTAATTATAATGGTTGGACTGGAATTAGGGTATAACGAAATATTAGAAACAAATGGTAATCAGTAACTATTCAGCGTATTAAGTTAATTAGTAAAGCCATCGTTGAGCGTATCCCGGGGCGTGAAGATTGATTTATCCGCTTACATTGTCTGGAGCGACGGGTGGTTTGCATCCATAGCCTCCCATGACGACGACTGCCATCCATGTTCGTGAGGAACCCAACTCACACTTTATGTATATTCCGGGTTGTAAAAGAAAGTGCTCCATCCATTCTATGAAGTCGTAAACTATAGAAATTTTGTTTATAACTATAGTTCTTTTTTTCTCATTCCTGATATTTTTAGTACCCTGCCATTTGATTAATGTAGGCCATCAGACAAATTATACGTTGCAACCCAGCAAAAAAAGAACAATTTCTAGTTAGACCGACTATTATTAGTGAAGCATTATGTACCGTAAATAATCATTGAAAATTTCTACTACAAAATTATTTTACTTTTAAATATATCCACATCCACAATCCTAGGGACATAACAAATTGCACAAATTGCATGTAGAATGATTTTTTCTTCCGTAAAAGCAATCACATACAACCCCTTCATTAGCAAATTTACGAATATCAATAATATGACTCGAACCTTGTGGTTATGCGTTGTTAAATTATATTATATATTATTATTATCATTATTAAGGAATATTTTTACATTTCCCTGTTTTTTTTTTACCCCACACGAATGTTGACAAAAATTACAATTCCATCGCCTACGTGACCAGTAACTATCCGGCATATAACAGCGGTTCCCAACTTATTTATGGAATTTTAATGGAACAATTTATGGAACAATTTATTTTAATTATAAATAAAAAAAAAATCGAAACTAATTTATTCAAAATAATAATAATCCCTAGTCAGTAAGCTAGTAATCTCAAAGTCTAAAGTTATGGTTAAGATTTAACCCTTCAAAACTTGACTTGACTTTATAAATTTATATCACAGATTTAAGTTTACAATGTTTCTGACCATGAGCTGGATTAAAGAAGAATTAAAGAAGAAAAACAGCAATGTTGGAAACAAATAAAGGTATGAGATCCAGATTTATAAAAAAGTAGAAAAAATACTTGGATCAGAAAAATGGAAAAACATAACGCAAAAATCAGAAATATAGACATGAAATTACTTCTTCAGTTTAAATTTTAGGAAAATGTCATTTTTATGCGAGCATTTGGTTCTAAATACGGTCCTGCAGCCATTTTCGTGTTCGTCGACAGCTTTTTGATCTCTCCATTAATGAACCCATCATACTCAACCCAACCTAACGAAACCCAACAAAATGAGCCCAGCTAACCCAAATGAAACCCAACCCAATAAAATCCTTAACAACAATGTAAATAGAAATTTTCCCTTTCTCAGGTGAGCCAACCCAACCAAAATAATTATTGCTGCTATAAGAGGTTTCAGGAACCTAAATTACTTATATCTACACGCAAAAATATCTAAAAGTGTTGAAAACAAATAAACTCAACCCAATAAAATATGGAACATATGAATGATTTGAATTCAATAGAGTAAGCCCATCTTCACCCAGTTAAACCCAACCTACACATAATAAACCTCTCCAAATTTAGAAAACAACAAAATACAACTTTATTTAAAATTATTGATGTAATTTCAAAGAACTATTGAGCCCCCACATGATGTGATGGTTCGAACAATAAGCCGTTTCATATGAGAAAGGTTTTACATTTACGCTTTAGGTAAGATAAAAATGGTTGTAACATTTACATCTTACAAGGGAGTTTCCAAAACAAACGACTAAATTTTAAATGCTTTCTTTTCATTTATGGCTTGTAACTATGACTGTGTCGCCTGAAAGGAATTCAGGGCACTTTGTGTCACACAAATTTGGAAATAAAACAAAATTTCTATGTATTGGAATGTCGTTTAAAAAATTAATTTAAATTATTTTCCTAGAGATTTAAAATTTGAACATTCTCTATCAAACATCAAAAAATTTAAATATAACATCAAATTAAATAAAAACACTTAAACACAAATTGTGTGGATTGGTTTACTCCGTAATCGAAAATTTGAAAATTGTCGTCTTGTATTTCCTGTTCATACGGCGCTTGCAATTCCCCCCTCTCGCCTTAATAAGAGAATTTTTTTTTATAATAGCAAGTTTTTATAATATTCAGAAGAGTCAATCAGTATTTATGACTCCAACCCAAGTTAAAATAATCCAAGCAATTTTTTTTCGTTTGTGGTTTTCGTTCTTTCTGTTCGATTCAGTCCTACTCCAAATTTTCTTCAAAACAAACTCGACACCAAAAACTTGGCAAAAAAACTTTTAAACTTATTCTTCTCCTCAAAAAATTCAATTCAAGTCAACGTCCAACTGAAGTAGGTGATTAGGAAGAGGATTCCTAATCACCTACTGCTATTCAAAATTGTAAAAATATAAAAATTTGCAAAAATTTTAAAAGATGCCCAAGGTGTAATATAAATTACATGACGATATTCAACATGCAGATAATTATGCCCTAATAAAGCAACAATCGTAAAATTAATAAAACGTCATCATAGAAGGATAAAATTTACATTTTTCCACTTAAAATAATTTTTTTCAAATTAGATAATCTAATTCGATCGCACAGGAGATTGTGATTGGCTCGGGTATGTTTTTCCAGGCAATCACAATATTCAAAAATAAACATTCCAACAACACGCAAAAACATCTGCTACTAGACTAATTTCAAGTAAGAAATTGATAAAAAACACACCAATCGTCTGTCTGTGTTTTGTGTGATGCCACCTTCTGATAAACGACATTTTTTATTGGATATATTACTACGTTCCTTGGAATTATTGATATTTCAAATTTCATCAATTTTACATATAAGTTGTTTTTATATGAATTAATTACACTTTATTATATTTGTTCATAATTGCAGGAAGTTGGAAAAAATCCTCTTGCTGATTGCACTTCCCAAAAAATTACTGTTGTAATAAACAAGACAAAAAAGCTTTGCGCTCCTCGCGATTATTATAAGCGATGCTTTATGCAAATCATAATTTTAGGTATCGAATTCAAAAATAACACGTAACAAAAATTGCGAACGAAATTACTATGAGAGAAAACGTGATTATTGCAACGTACGCAATTTACCCATTACCGATCCGTACTCGCTAATAATAAAAGTACGTGACGCAATGAGTCTCTGCATTGAAGTTAATAATATTTGTATCCATTTTATGGCAGCGCCGTTGCGTCGACAATTTCATTTAAATTCAATTTATTCAGTCGGGCGTACGAAGCGTAACTACGTTCGAGGAAATTCGCTCGAAAACTTAAGCGCGAATAAATTAGTGATTTTATTATTCGAGTTAATCATGGGAACGTATATGAAATTTCTCGATGGACGGACGGATCGCACGAATCGAACGGGGGGTGGGGACTCTTTAAGAATTGATGGCGTTTGTCGGAGGAACACGTCAGTTCGAAAGTTTGCAATTTATTTAGAGCTTTATAGCGATAAAAGTTAGAAACATTCTCCATTATTGTGTGAGAAATAAACGAACAAAAGATTTTTTTTTAGAAATTTTGTCTGGGAATTTCTTTCTTCAAAAATGTAATTCCAAATGTTATTTTGTCATATTAATTTTCGAAATTGCGGAGACGTTAAAATCAACTTAACTAATAAATGAAAGTCGAAAGAATAATTCGCAAAACTTAAAAATAACAGAAATAATTCACCAAGTTGAGTGTGAATTTCTAACTAACTAACTAATTTCTAACTAAATACTTCGATAGTTGTTGAAGTTTTTCGTCACCTTTTTATCAATAGGTAGAATTACCCCCACTTCCTCCCAATCGTGCGTTATTTTTCGCAATTATATGCATCATTTATTTATTTCTGTTAAAAAGTTTACTCTTTCTGGAACAAATGTGTCCTTGAGCTTTGCCGTCTTTTATTTTATTCAGGGTTTCAATTACTTCTTCTACTTCATCTTCTTGTCCTTCTTCATTGCTTTCGATTTCACTCGCTTGCGTATCTACCACAGTGCCGGAGGGGTTTAGTAGTTCCTCAAAGCATTCTTTCCGTCGTTCCATTATTAGACTTTCTTTAGTCAATATTGTTCAATCTTTATTTCTTACCCTAATGTCTTCCCATTTTTTATCGTTTCTTTCATAGATTGAAGGGTCCCATAAACAAGTTTCTGGTTTTCTTTAGAGTTTCTTTCCATTTATTCGTTCTTTTCAGCTATTTTCCTTCTTCTGCTTAATTAATTCCTTTACCTTCTTTTTTGATCTTTATATTTTTTGTTCCAAATCTTCAGTAAAATGAAAAGTTTTATTTTTGTTTTCACAGTATATTCGATACAAACAAATTGTAATCACTTGTCAGGAAAAACTACCATTCGATGAAAGATAAATTCATTGTTTTAACGTAACGAGTACACGCGCCTACCCAGAAATTTATGTTTTAAACATCCTTGTAGATTTTTTTCGAATGTCAAATAATAGTCAACGCCATTGTCAATTGTTTCGTGGGTCACGACCTTGTTACGACGCAAACGCCAACTGGAAATTACAATTACATTATGTTTGGTAACGATTTTTTTTTATATTCAATACGATTGTAATCCACGTCGGGCGTATATCATCAGCAGGGCGTTGTGTATTGTGAATGTGCTTAGTAATAAATGAACAATAATAGAACGTCCATCCATTGATCATTAATCAATCAACAATGGCTTACGTTAATAAAACCTACCTACCTGCATAGTTTATATTCGTCTTTCATTGCATATTCAAAGGTCTTAAACAAAATATAACATAAAGTGTCTCTTAAAACAATTATCTAAACATTTAAAATTAATCGTGTTTCAATAATCATAAAAAAAAAACGACAAAACTTTTTCTGTATCCACTAGTATTTTTTATATTTAGTATTTACTGTGTAACTTATTCAAGTTTCAACAATCTGTTCTGAGTTTGATGATACTTAACCACAACCAATATGGAAGTTTTATTGGAAATTATTTGCCAACAATATTCAAGTGTTAATATATTTCGGAACCGAACTTGATGCGAATTATAACGTAGAACTTCGTGACGTGCATTTACGTACACGTTGCTTACATCTGAATTCCAATTACGAACATAACTTTATAGTTAACGTATGAAATTTGCGGTATTGCTTTGACAAAGATGGAAAATAACAATTGCGCACGGGAAAATTCCAATAATTCAATTTTGTGTTTTTACGCTCATAAATATTTAATTATAAAGTCGTTTTATAGACTCATGTTTCTTAAAAGGTATTTAATTCATATTATATGGATTTTGTTTTTAAACGGCCTGTTATTAATTTTATTTTGTTTATTATCATTATTATTATTTAGTTTAAAAAATATCTTCAAGTAAAATATTACGTATCAAAATTATTTTGTCAAATTAAAATAAATAAAAAATAAATATAAATAAAGTGTAACATGAAATGAAATATAATTTTAGTTTTACATTTAATTCTTTTTTTTTTCTTGTGTCAATAAATAGAAATAAAAAACAAAAATGAAATTAACAATTTCCTAGCACAATAATTAGAAAAATTTACTCAATGGAGTTGGAAGAAAATAACAGAAAATTAAAAAACCTAGCCATTTCGTCTTCAAAATTTTGACAGAATTGGATCATAAATTTGTTATGAAAATAAATCGTTAATTATTACTTAAATATTTGCTTAAAAGTTTTTACAAGATAAATAAAATGGATGTTAACTTGGATTGGTCTACACAAGATTTTTCTGCTTCAATGAGTTGAAAGTCTCTAAGTCTCTTGTTACTTTTGCTATTAATTTAATATGATGTACATTTCTTTTCTAAATTAATTTGATATTCATTTTCATTTTTTTAAACGTTTCCCACTAACTACCCACATTACATATAAAAGTCAATTAAAATTCCCATTGAATAACGACTTCCTGATTCTTTAAATAATTTAATTTATACACCTGTAATCCGCAGTACTTTTAATTATTGTTCAAAATTAATTATTTACAACGTTCGTAAGTATACATTTTATACGTATGTGCAGCCAACGCCGCACCGCCGTAAAATTTATTACGCTTTGTTAAAGGCCTTTGCTGAACAATATGCTTACTTAATATTTTATATCTAAACAATAGCTTTGCTGTTATTTTTATCCTAAATCGTAAACATGGTTTTATACTTTGTAAGCGCGGTTTTGTTCGAAATGAATAATCACAATACATCTGGATGTAATGTGTATACAATAAATCCATATGAGATAAGCCATGTTGAATATTCATTTGTTTTTGTTTATCCACGCACATGACGAAATATTGTTGTATAAGTAGTATATTGATCGAATTAAATGTTATCGTTTTATGTGTATTTATGTTGGACGTCTGTCGAAATTTGACATTATGTATATTTTTATGGAAAATTTATTTTAAAAGCTGCATAATTTGAAAATGAATATGAGGTGCTATTGGGTACGACAAATATAATGAAATAATTTAACTGAACTCATTGTTGTCAGATTACATATTAAGCTATAAATAAATTTGAGGCGAAATGAAATAAATATTGACCAAAACCAAATTCTTCTACGTTGTGAAAAAAGTTGTTAAAATCATGTTCAGTACACATTCATAATGTTAACTTTTAAGATTAACGTCAAATGTTTCACGCAAATGAAAATTACGTGACGTTTTCTGACAAAATAGAATCTTAACAAATTCATAAATAACAAGCAAATTAAATTATAAATATAACTGACATATGAGGAAAGGGAATGTCAAACTACTTTTAAATAAGCATTGGTCATCCTTATTTTTTTAGAGCTTGTAATTAAATACCGAATTCTTGTCGTGTTTTACAAGTTTACATTTTTAAATCTACTTTGTAATATTGATTATGTCGAAGCTTGTTTAAAATGTAACATTCTTAATACACTTTTTAATTAATCGTTGGAAAAATGCTTACGCTGAAATTTAATTAATTTTTCAATTAAAATGACGAAGAAAATGAATTTTATATTTCAATTAAGTAACGTAAAAGCCATTACATAGTAACGGTTTCGCTAATTCATTATTCTTACATATTTGGTATTTTAACTCGGAAAATTACCCTGAAATATCGAAGACGACGACGCCGACGACGGCGGCTACGAAAGCCGACCTTATTTACCGCGGGAGTACATAAATTAAAATTCTACTCAAATCAACGCGATTACAAACAAGAATTTATTACGCTTACTTTACATTTTAAATGAATAGAGGCGAGGCAGTTGCCAACTATTAGATAATAAAACTCATTTTCAATTAATTTAATAATTTTTTAATGTTACTGATTTGATGTATCAATTTGTTCTAATTTCATTCTATATTATAACTTATGTACCTTATGTACTAAATTAAAGATGACGCCACCAATAATTAAATATAATTGTATTATTTTAAGTTAATGAATGAGTTGTATCTGTTTTATGTCCATTTCAAATATGTTTGTCTAGCGGTAAATTGAAGCATTGTTTCCAAGTATAATGGGAGAGATTTTTTTTTTTAATGTGCGATTCAATTAACAAGAAACAATTGGTGAACGAATTTCTAATTTGGTTCGTTTACATAACATTCTGGCGTAGCACGTATTTTATAGCAAAGCGCTTAGTTTCAAATCCCATTAAATTTATACTTCGAATCATTTACATTTTTCGTAATATCAAAAAAAAAAAAAAAAACACGTTTACCAACATCAAACATTTTCATATTTGTTTATCGTGCGCTTCCGTAATTGATCCAGAAATAGTTAATTACCTAAAATATCACTAAATTCGTATCTTTAAAATTTAAATATGATTTCAAAGCAGATACTAATTTACTAAGCAGATATTGCTAATTAAACGACTCTCATGCACGAAACCGTGAATTAATTCACAAAGTTCCCTTCGCTTTGTCAAATCTCGTGACTAAACCGAATATCCCCTTACAGGACCGGTATTTTTATGTATGTACAAACATGGTCAATAGAAATGTCGTATCAATAAAACGCACGCCGAGTTTAAAATGAACGGAAGGGTTGACCGTATCTAAAAAGGATCTGTTTAAAATTCATGTATTCTAAAATTTGTGTTACTCCAATGTTCCCGGACATAATATTATTATATATTATCTTTAAGGTATTTATAAATGAAAAAAATATTTTTCAGTTTAAAAGTATCCTAAAATAACCAATATTGCACAAAAAATTATTATTATGATTCAGGATATATGAATTCTGTCATATCGTTGTTTGTAGCACCAAACAATTAACAAATATCTCAAAAAATAAATAAAACGAGTATAGCAAGCGTTAAACATAATTTTATTATGAATTTAAAAAAAAACTACGATTTTGTCCTACGTTAATCGTTACTACGTAAATCTGTAATAAACAATTCATTAGAGAATAATAAATTTAATATGCCTAATGGGTCGATTCTGTGCACATCTGTATGACCTGTAACGTAAATCTGTAGCGTGCGTAAAAACATAAACAAGTTCTTATATACACGTCTATAAGAACTAGTTTAGGTTCTTACGGTCACTACGGATTTACGTTACAGACCATACAGATGTGCACAGAATTGGCCCATAAATGTATACAATTACAGATTATCGTAAGGTATAATTGAAATCGATAAACAATTCAATTGTTAAAACAAAAACCAAATTTTGATTCTATTCAGCAATCCAAATTAGCAATTATATTGCAATTTACTCTATTTTGTTTCAAGGTCATATATTTTCCGTGACCAGAAACTGTGTCGAGTTTTATAATCTATCAATACTTGCAAAGTAAATTATTTTGTATTTTAAACGAAATTACGTGTGATTTTTTTAAAAAGTTGTATGTTTTTTTGTTACAGATTTATGTAATTTATGTGAATTGTACAGATTTATGTAAATGATTAACGTAGGACAAAATCGTCTTTTTTTTAATTTCGTTATACAATTATTTTAGTTCCATTTAATTTATTTATTGAGAAATGGTGGAACAAATTGATTGTATAAATCAGTAGTGATTTTCTTTAAGACAACTGATTTGTTCGATTTCATATTATATAATTTACGACGATCTGGTATACTTATATTTGTGCATAATTCATTTGTTAGCGTTATATTGAAATTGTTTTTGATAATCTGGGACTTATACGAGTCTGCATTTCTCATAGTCTTATTTATTAATCTCTGAATACATATGTGTATTGATTTACTCTTTTTCCAAAAAAATATTATTGCTTTATTTACTTATATTTTATATTTTCAAGTTATCATTTAGTTTTGTTTGAATTGCCTTTGTCCATGTTGTATTTGTATATTTATGTAAATCTTACCTTTATGGACAATAATGTCTGAAGTCACTTTTATAAAACTTTAAATTAAACATATTAAAACTTTTACTTTAAAATAACTTTCACTAAGTTAATTGTCATTTAAAATAACTATCACTAATAACTCGGTGGTCTAGTGGTAAGAAGGCCGGACTCTCAGTGTGAGAGTCGAGGGTTCGAGTCCCGCCTAGGTAGGAATTTTTCTCCTGGCGTGTCCGGTATCCTCCTGAGTCAGCTTTCGCTGTTGGCATAATTAACAGTGCTACATCTCTTACGGCGAGGAGAATGATAGTAACAAAGCCATGGAACACTTTACACACACACAAATACACATAAATGGTGCTCCTGCAATTCTCGATAAGCGAGAGCTTGAGAAAGAAGCGTTCGGGTAGCACCGCACACTCACAAGAAAAAAAAAACTATCACTAATAACTATCACACTATACACACTAACACTCGATAATGACAAAAGTCGAAACGCGTCGTGGAAATAATTGAACAATCAAGACACTCACATGACAAAACTTAGTGATAGTTATTTTAAATGACAATTAACTTAGTGAAAGTTATTTTAAAGTAAAAGTTTTAATATGTTTAATTTTAAAGTTTTATAAAAGTGACATCAGACATTATTGTCCATAAAGG
>JAFFZR010027861.1:0-17625 GCA_018397195.1 Lethrus apterus | reverse complement strand
TCTCGAAAATTATTAATTTTAACTACATATGTTGCTTATTCAAATTAATAGACAATTAAATTTTGCTTTCGACTAATGCATAAAAATATAGCACTTCCATTTAAAAAAATTAAGTTTTCCGCATTTCAATTGTTTCAAAAAGAAAAAGGTTTAATAAGTATGTTGTGTTACATATCGAATTTCTAATGCTTTTACTAATATCACTAAAGATCCCTCTAGCGTTGCATAAAATTTCATGATCTTGCTGTATTTCGTTATTGAACTATAGGCGTTTTGCCGAAGACTGTCAGCTGTCAAAATTTCTGAATAAATGCAAATATCTTAAAAACGAATAGACATAGACAAATATTATCTCATACAAACTTATATTAGAATTAGCCAGGAAATTCAAAAATGTAATAATATATAGGGTGTTCCATTTAAAATTTTAAAGTTGTTCGTGATTGCGCACAAACGAAACACTCAGTATAACTGAAAAATCAAAAGACTTTTGTCTTAAAATATTTTTTGTATTTTGCATAACAACGGAGATATCGAAGAATATCGCACTAATGTTACACCCTGTATAGTAAAGGAAAAACAATTTGGACACGCACTGTTATAATTATATTAGACTCCTGCATCCATGCGTTCTAAGGTTTAGGCATTTTAAGGATTAAGCCGTTTCAAGGATTAAGGCGTTTTAAGGATTAAGGTGTTTTAAGGATAAAGGCGAGCTATGGATTAAGGCGTTTTAAGGATTAAGGCGCGCTATGAAACAAGGCGTTTTAAGGATAAAGGTGTTTTACTCCCGTGCGGAATTAGGTCTTTCTCATTTATTTTGACCTTCTCAAACCATTACATTTATTGATAGGGGCATTAATTAATATTACTATTATTATTAATCTTTAACGTCAACAGTGGAATTACCAGTAAGGTTAAGATTAAGAAGAATATTATTATTATTTTTATTATTAAATGAATTGTATTTTACTGCCAGTCTTTTCCAACGCAAATTGTTCGCTTAGTGAACCAACAAAATTAATTTATGTATAATAAAAGCAAAATATTTAATCACAGTGAACTTTAAAAAATCGGCCATTTCGCGTAACATTGTTTTCGAAACAGACGTGTCAATCAATTATCGACGTACCGGTCGGTACTTGACGGCCTTTTGTGCATTTAACATTTAATATTCCGCAAAATGGTGCGTGCGTTGGACGTGTGATTTAATCGTCAAATCATCGACCACGCTCGATACCTTCAACGAATTATTTCGATTATTTCGTGTAATTCGCGACGAAATCTCCGTCCGAACGGGGAAATTTCCGCGTCAAACTACTTAATTGACTCTTTAAGGGTCGAATTTTTCCGCACATAAAGGGAACAAAACGTTGCAGAAAAAAATAGACCGGCAGCCACTTGATTTATCGGCTCTCCAATCCGCGTTCCAAAGGACCGCTCCGGTTCGCTCGCATTTAAAATTGCGCACTTCAAACGTTGAATGTGTCGTTGTTGCAGGCTTTTTAAATGCTATTTTTAAAGTTTGCTGCTGCTGCTGTTCTACGTGACAAAAAATAGCGGAACAAACTCGCGAAAATGTACGGTTTTGCGCTGACGAAACGAAGCGATTGAAAAAATAATTAATATACTTACCGGTAGTTTGGGCGTCGGGCATGTTTGCAGGTTTTATAAAGTGGGCTTCTAATCTCCGGAAAAGATTATGAAGGAATTCAGTATTCTGAAACCGAAAAAAAAAAGAAGTTATTGATTTCCACCATTTTAGGTATTTTTTATAATGTTTGAAAATCTACGTCTGTAACATCACAAGATGAGGAAATCCGCTAGGTGCTAGGCTGTCACTGCAATTTTAATGTCAAAATATCAAACTTTAAAACAATAGAAAAGAAGATATAAAAATGCTAAATTCAAAAATAGAAATCCGTGTTGGAAAGTCGCTTCTTCCAATAACCATTTACTCGCAATATCTCATGCAACATTTTTCCTCTTTCTGATCAAATGTTTGCATAACAAACGAAATAAAGTGCACAACGACCATGAAACAATTGAAACACAACAATTATCCCGATTAAATCGCGCGTGACGTTTTACTTTTCTAACTTTTTTAACTTTGAAATATCGCAATCGCAACTGAACGATCGCCGTCATTATCATAATAATTGAAACTATTCGTTACGTACGCTTTCAATTCTTTTTGTCGTCGATACTCGCGCAATGAAATATAGGTTGCATTAATTATTGGTTCGAATCGTATGCGGTTCGTCGACGTTCGGATAATGGCTTTCAGGCAAAATGAAAAATTGTTAAAACATATTTTCTTCATTCCGTTAAAATAATGTGTAATGTAATGTAATGTGCAGGCTTCTTTAAATGTGGGTCTGTCGTATATAAAAATGTTTATATAGAAAATATTTATTAAAAGCTGAATTATGTTTATCAGAAAATTAAAAAATACAGATAATCATTTAGAATCAATTGAAAAAATAGATTAGAGTTACAAAAAGTATCAATTTACTGCCAAGAAAAAAAAAACTGAAAAGTAAAATTAGTTTGTTTTCGTTTAAAAAATGTTCCTTGATCCAAATCCTTGTCCTTTTTGTTTTAATTCGCTTACGAAGGCTAACAGCATCCATAATCTCAACGGAATTTTTATTTTTGAAAATTATTATAATTTGGCTAAATGTTTCTTTTAAGAACATGATTATTTATGATTATTTAAAGATATGCTTTCTGTCTGAAAAAGGCTATAAACTTTTAAATTATAGCCCAAATTTTAAAAATTCGAAACTGGTTATTTCTTCCTGTTTTTAATCGCTTACGAAGGCTAACGGCATCCATAAAATCAATAGAATTTTTATTTTTAAAAATTATTGTAAACTGGCTAAAATTTTGTTTTGAGTAAATTTCTTCCTGTTTTAAATCGCTTACGAAAGCTAACGGCATCCATAATATCGACAGAATTTTTATTTTTAAAAATTATTGTAAACTGGTTGAATTTTTGTTTTGAGTAAATGATTGTCCTAAAGATATCTGAAAACGCTAAGCACTTAAATCATAGCCCAAATTTTGAAAGTATTAAAATGGCTAAATCTCTATTAGATCATAATACAACCTGAATTTAATTTAAACAAACGTTCTAATTGTTGAATTTCATTTTTAAAAAGGCTAACAACAATTAAAATTTTAACCCAATTAATATTTTGAAAATTACTGCAAACTGGCCTAAAGATATTCCTAACCTTAACGGATTTTTAATTTTAGAAAATTATGTTTTAAGTAAATTAAATGTCCTAAAGATGTGTTTTGTGTGAAAAATGCTAAAAATTCTTAAATCACAGCGTAAATTTATAAATTGGCTAAATTAGCATTTTTTAAAAGCTTGAGTTTAATTAAAATTAATGACTTAAAGACTTTGACTTCTTTTTAAAAAAAGATATTTGTAATTTTGAAAATAATTTTTATCTGGCTAAATGTTTGTTTTAAGTAAATGATTATATATAATTATTTAAAGATATGTTTTTTGTCTGAAAAAGGTTGTAAACTTTTAAATTATGGCTCAAATTTTAAAAATTCGAAACTCGCTAAAGATATTCCTAACCTTAACGGAATTTTAATTTTAGAAAATTATTGTAAACTGGCTAAATGTTTGTTCTGCGTAAAAGATTGTCATAAAAAAACTAAAAACTTTAATTATATCCCAAATACTAAAGTGGCTAAATCTTAGTCTGTTAGATCATAATACAATTTTGGGCCTGAATTTAATTGAAATGAATGTCCTAAATGCTGACTTTTATTTTTAAAAAGGCTAACAACAATCCAAATTTTAACGCAAAATTTCTGTAAACTCGCTAAATGTGTTTTAAGTAAATTAAATGTCCTAAAGATGTGTTTTGTCTGAAAAATGCCAAAAATTCTTAAATTATGGCCCAAATTTATGAATTCTAAAGTTGGCAAATTAGCCTTTTTTAAATAATACCAAGCTTTCAGCTTGAATTTAATTTAAATAAATAACTTAAAAACTTCGATTTATTTTAAAAAAAAGACAATTTTAATTTTGAAAATTCTTGTAATCTGGCTAAATTTTTGTTTTAAGTAAAATGAATGCCATAAATTAGCCAAATTTTAAATTACAGTACAAAAGCTGATTAAATTTAATGATTAACGGCATGTTTGTTTTTTAAAGGCCAATAACATCTTAAACCTTATTTTTGAAATTGTCGTAAACTGGCTAAATCTTGTTTTAGTTTAAGTGGAATATTACTGAAATTGATATTTAATAAACAAGAGTCATTGAAAACATTATTTATTGTTTTGTTTTATTGGCTTGTACTTTCGAAATTGGCTAAATCTTGAAAAATAAAGTTTATTATTATTTTTTTAAATAGGCTAATTGATCTTTAATCCTGTAGAAATAGTACAGGCTTTCAGGGATTTTCAAAAACAAACTAAAGGACTAAAAACGTTTTAAAATAATAGGATGTTAAAAATGAAAAATGTTATTTTGTATTATAATTTGTGTTGTTTGCGTTTATTTTTTTTTAACATTTATAAACATAATTGAATAAATCGACAGAAAAATGATGGAATCGCCCCCTGGCCCCATAAACTCTACGTACCCTTTCAATTTTTGACAATGGTAAATTTAAGCAGTCAAAAATTTCAATGCAAATTGAATAAATTTTGAGTCAGCAAAAGCTGTCCATAAAGTATGGGGCCATTGACACTCCACACCACACTGAATCGGAACCAGGGAATTTTTCTTGATTTTGATGAATCTTACTATGACTACTGCCGATGGAATACTTAATCCCAAGGAACAAATTTCCTGCAGGAGACGAACAGTATGAAAGTAAGGGTAACGGAAACAAGAGAGTAGAACGAGGCATGGGACGGCAGAAATAGAGTTGCAGGAAAGATAGAAAAGATGAAAGCGAACACAACAAGATATATAAAGCCTTTCTGGTAAAATTTAAGTAAAATGTAAAAATTAATTAACAACTTAATTATGTTAATTATATTTTTATATTATTTTATACTATCTAGGCTATTTAATTATATGTATAACCCAAAATCTAATTAATATAATAAATCTATAAAATATGTAAAATAAATAAAAATGTATTTTTTATTTATATTATTTATTTTATTTATTTGTATGTCGTAATAAACATATTTGTATTACTATTCATTTAAAGCAGAAACATCCAAACTAATTAAAAGTTGACCAATTTAAACCAAGTCTAATACAACAAATTACCACGTTATTATTTATTCATTTAAATTTATTCATGTAAATTGAATCATTTTCTTGCATTTGTAATAATCGTTCTTCTTCTCCTTTTTTTATTTTATTCCAATAAAACAAATCCCGCTTTAGAAACGCACGACAGGCCGATTGATTCGTACCCTCCGGTGGCTCCGGTGTATAAAAGTAAACGCCACATGTCGCTCCCTTTCGCTCCGCAGTCTGTTGGCGAAACGTTTCCTTCACAAAAGAAAAAAAAAAGTTAATTGTCCGCATAATACGTTTCTTATCGAAATGCAATAATAACAGTAATAAGGTCTAATCTATTCCGGCGCATTGTACGCAATTAGCTGCCCGTGCGTAAAAATACAAATGGATAATTGAAGCACGGTTGTGCCTTCGATTCGCCTGCCAGATATTTACTTAAATGCTTCGAGTCGTTCGTCGACGTCTTCGAAGATGATGGATGTTCGACGTGTAACAGCGCCGCCGTTTATCTTCTTGTCAAAGTACGGCTATTTTCGAATCGAATGGCGGAGGCTATTGCTCTTCGACTTGCTCCGGTTAGAACTCGAAGGGCAATTAACATTTTTCTTTGTGGCGCGAGCCACACGGCTGCTTTAGCGCAATAAATAAAGTCGGTATTGTCGCGATAGGAACGCCACGAAACTCTCCCATCGCATAAATAAAGTTAATAATTCTAATGGTATGTATCTTGCGAGGAGATCTTGTTCTCAGGGAAGGTTCTCCGAGTCGATCCCGCCACGACTCCCTGAACTTGATATGGTTAATTGTACACTTTAATGAGATCGTAATTCATTCATCGCGTTCTAATCAAGGAATAGCAAATAGCACTTTTAATATATTCCTAGATATTAACTATTGTTTATTACAAACGAATCAAAACTATAACTGCTGTTGTTTGTTTGTATCTTGCCTCAATATTTTACTTTGGACATCGTCAGACCGACACAATATCTTAAATAATTAACTGAAAGACACGGTCAAGTTGAAAGCTCTAGCAGTATTGATAATTTGGCAGTAGAGCTTTCTAAATGGCCATTGGGTTCGTTATGAACTTTTAAGATATTATTATTGTGTCGCCCTAATGATATCACTTCCAAAAGAGAACGGAACATTGAAACATAATCTTCAAGAGCTTTTGGTAAAAAAAAAAAAAAAATTCTGCTGCGAAATATTTCTTCGTCCACATTTTCTTCAATAAAACGTATGGGAATATGTCAACATATTGCTGTGATTTTCAAAATTTAATTAAATTATGTAATTAAATTTTACTACGCATACATATTTTCTTAAATAATTATATTAACCTGGTTAGTGTTCTTTTTATCCAATAGCTAACTGGAAAACCACACTTACTCACCACTCGGAACCATTTCCGAACTCCGATTATGAGCACTAGCACGGGTCCTGCTCGGTTTTTTCCTTTTGGAGCGGTGAGTCACAACCTGACTGAAGATTTTTAAGTTGCGTTCGTCCTTTTATAGGTAAAATTGTAAATACAAACTGATCTTACAAAAACCTAGATTATGAGCTCCCTCATTGGTCATAATAGATATTAAAGTTTTAGAAGCTAAACGTAGCCCTTAAACCAAAACTAAATGAAGATCTCCTGCAATTTAAATTATGCAACCAAATTGACTTATTTACTCCGATTATAATGATGGTCACTAGCATAGGTCCTGTTCGGTTTTCTCCTTTTGGAGTGGTTAGTCACACACTGACTGAAGATTTTTAAGTTGCGTTCGTCCTTTAAAAGGTAAAACTTTAAATAAAAACTTACAAAAATATAGGTTATGAGCTCCCTCGTTGGTCATAATAGAAATTAAAATTTTAAAAGCTAAATGTAGTCCTTAAACCAAAACTAAATGAAGATCTCATGCAATTTAAATCATGAAATCAAATTGACTTATTTACTCCGATTATGATGATAGTCACTAGCACAGGTCCTGGTCGGTTTTCTCCTTTTGGAGTGGTTAGTCACACTCTGACTGAATATTTTTAAGTTGCGTTCGTCCTGTAAAAGGTAAAATTTTAAATAAAAACTGACCTTGCAAAAATATAGGTTATGAGCTCCCTCGTTGGTCATAATAGAAATTAAAATTTTAGAAGCTAAATGTAGCCCTTAAACCAAAACTAAATTAAGCTCCGATGCAATTTAAATTATGCAATCAAATTGACTTATTTACATTTTTGGTTTCAGTATGATGGACAACTAATTTTGAAGATTTTACACCTTAATTCGCAATGCAGAATACAACTCTGCATTTCTTCAAATTTCTTTAGTTAGTTACCAGCATCCACCAATTGTTTTACTTACTTCGACTTGAAGAAGATACCATAATAATTAATATTTAATAAAGTTTATTTAACCAAATTATATTTAACTATACTGTATTCTATTATTTAACTTATTGTTGCCATTTTTCAAATTATTTATTTTAATTTTAATTGGGTAATTCCATCGGGAAATAACACAGCAATATGTACGTAAACAGGTTGATATTTGCAAATATGCGTGCGTTGACTGTTAAAATCTCATTTAAATTTAAATTATAGCTCCTTTAAGCAAAATTTAAAGTTGACATTAGCTTTATGAAACACACAAAACGGACTTAAAAGTCGACTTATTAAAGTTAATATTTTTGACTTCGACGATGATCTCTCTAAATTCAAAGCTTTCTTCCAATAAGCCACTTCCTCTCTGTTCCCTACAATTCATTTATAAACGAAACTTCTGCTCCATACAATAATGTTCCTCACAAGCGATTCAAATATTGCCACAACAGGTCCACGAGTCCTTGATCAACAAGGCTATTAATAACACCTTTCTTATATATAGTCATAATAATAAAAACATAAATGTATGGTAAGTTAAAGAATAAAATTATTTTATCCTACACTAAAAGAATCTTAAAACGAGTCTTAAAAAAAAATTATTTAGAAAAAAAAAAAATATCTGCTGCTACATGTCGACAGGGTGAGATTTTTAAGAACATTTTATTATGAACCTCACGTAAATAAATAAAATTAACGAACTGAAGTAATAAAATTTTCATATTGCGCCTGATTTAAGTAAATTTTATTTTTCAGTAGATTTATTTCTTTACTTAGATTGGACAAAATAAAGTCTGTAGTACATCGAAAAATGCAATTACCCGATTTTTCTTATTTTCAGTTTTTTCCCCCAGTAAAGTACATTAAAAGGAGAAAATCCGTCGTTCGAGTCGCGTCGAGATACATTTAGAAAGAGAGCGGAAAACGTCCCGAGAAATCGTCAATTGAGTGGCCTTTCTCGAAACGACTAAAAGGTCTAATTGTTTTGTTCGTTTTCCCTTCGAAGTTAACGGAATAAGTTCCACGTTGTGTACTCTTTCGACTTCCGGATGAATTGAAGTCGTCGGCTTCCGTCCGTTTCTTTCAAGTCTCGCGCACTCAAAACCAATATTGTTGTTGGCTCGGTGCCCCGTCGTCGTAGGACCCCGCGTCGTCGCCTTCGATCCAGCGTCGTCTTTTCGTCGATGTCCTAGAAAACGACGACAGTTTTCTTCGTAATTAATTACTTTAGCTCTGGGAAGGAAAACTAATTAATTTGTCTTTTGTGCAGTATGCACGAATTAAGTCTTTATTTATTTATCTTTTGTTTCTATCCGGTCCGCTAGAAGAGTTCGCTCCGAGTTAAATTAGTTCAACAGGAGTAAAACAGTTGTTGATTTAAATGCAACTCACTAAGTAGGAAACGATGAATTATCGACGTAATTAGTTTTTGTTCGCCTCAATTCGCTATTCACTTTTTCCCTTTTCGTTGACAATAAATGGATTTGGAAGAAAATTGTGAAATTCAATTTGTACACTGAATTGATAGAACAATTGAAATAATTTCGTGTTAATAATTTTCAATTTCAATAATTTTTTTAACATAAAGAAACTTTGTTTTGAAAATAAATAAGTAAGATTAAGTACTTGGACTATAGATTTGAAACATGAGTTGTAGATTGTTTAAAAAATGTTTTTAATTATTTTTAGATTATATTTAGATTTGAAACACAAGTTGTAGATTGTTTAAAAAATGTTATAAATTATTTTATTAAATGGATAATCTACAAACACAAACCGAAAACTAATGTTCATTTTTAATTTGTAAATTCGAAATCGATGACGTCGATAGAATTTACTTTGTCAACATTTTGAAAAATTACAGTTTAAAATTTTTTATCGAAGAACCGACGACCGCATTATACAAAACTGCTTATCGATGACCCAACATCTAAAAGCACATCAGTCACTTTTCCAATCAGTTCCGATAAATATCGATCAATCATCCAGATGTCGACCGGAACACAGCAAAGTACTTTACGAACAAAGGATTTGCGTTTGTAAGACGGACGCGATCGCGTGAATTTTCCGCAAAAGTTTAAAAATAGAAGTCGGACGACCTCGACTGACGCGTAATGTTTCATATATTGTCGATGATCCGTCACGAATGCGGATGCTCTTAACAAATGAGTCCATTATGTCGCGCAAGAAAGCCGAGTAATTCGAGGAGAAAATGATGCGAATCAAACTTTTTCAATTGGTTTCCGACGATATCGAAATTACATCCATAGAAAAAATCAAGTTGCGATATAATGTGTATAAATCAAAAGAATTGGTTCAAATTTTTATATACAGAGTGGCTACTAAAAGTTATTTTAAATTGACCACCTGTATATTTTTATATTTTCCTTTTCCCTATTAAAATTTACATTGATTTTTTTTTAATAAAGTGTGTCGTTTTCTAGTTATTTCGATTTTTTCTGAAAATTTGACAGTTGAGTCATAAAAAAATTAAAGGTGTTTAAATGAGAAAAGCTGTGGAATTCCTAATGGGATATTTGAATAAAACATTTCTGAGACTGCTTTATTTATATATCAACTAATCCATCAGAAGCCACATTCATTAGAGTCCATTTTGAAAACTTGAAATCAACAGAATTTTTTTTAAATGGAACACCCTATATCCGTCACTTTTATTCATCGAAAAATTAATTTATTAAATTAATCTTAATCTTAATGTAGATCAAAATATTTAACCCCCGTCATCCAGAATGCAGACATTTGGGAAATCTGTATATACAGGATGAGTCATTGGGATGTCCGGCTTCTATATCTCTCGTATCATTTGAAATAGAGCATACGTTCATAGACAAAAGTATTTTAACCTTTAGAACTTTATTAAGAAAAATTTGAAGAAGTGACTAAAATAATTTTTTCAGTTCTTTCCAAATACCTCAAAAACAAATGAAAAGGGATAGAATTTCTTTTCGAATATTTAATGAGCCTCCAATTACACAGACATATTATTAAAAATAGAAAATTTATAAAGTAGGTAAGGGGAACCAACTTAAGCAGACCAAGGAAATTGTGTGAGATCCAAATCATTTACCCATTAAGGCTCAGGATTATGTACTTATGTTTCTATTCAAGGCTTCATCCACGTTTTCCTCTTGGTTTTTGAAGTCTGAGGCCCTTCCTGAAAGTGGTTCCTCTTCAACGTCGTCTCGATTCTCAGAAAACGTACGTGCCACCTGAAAACTTGTGATCTTAACAGCGCATCCTCTTCATTTTCTCTTCTTTTTCATACCGTCGTTGCCTAGTTCATCGACTAATTTTCCTTTTAATAGCAACTTTCAGCTTCCGATATGTCGCCTTCATTCATAGAAGATTTCTTTTCCCCCTTTCGTCTGACAATCTATTGTTCCCCTTCGTTTTAATGGCATTAGACGAGACAATTTACATTTATAGCTAACTTTTTACGTTAGTTGTTTACTTTCCCATATTTTGGAGTCGATCTGTGTCGAAATTTCTCGAAAATTCCCGCTAATAACGAAGTTTCGTACGTCTTTTGTTTATTTTTTAAACGTGCATTGCGAAGTCGCTTTTTCATTTTTTGTGGTCGTGTTTGGTGTCGTTTTAAGGGTATTTTTTCGCTCTTTCATCTGATTATCTGATCGTCATTTGTTTTGACCCCTCCATCCCGCTTTATTTTTTAATTTATATTATTGAGGTAGGGAAATCATGCTCTGCGATTACAATTATTCTAATTATACAACGATAGTAATTAATAATACTTCGAGAGCTTAGAGAAATAACCACGTAACTCAATACTAAATAAATACTAGTTGCGTGGTTGTTGTTCTAAGCCCTCCACATAAACTTAATAACTAGTTAATAACATTGATGATCATTATTTATTATTATGGTTGGAAATACCCATGACAAAGTCTCCCAATTAAAGAACAGTATATTCCGATCGAATCAAACTGGCACAGCTTTGACAATTTTGAATAAAAAAAAAAAAATTTGGCAATTTTTGATAGTTGATCATTGGATTCGGCCTTGCTGGTTTTTTTTTTTCTTTTTTTTTTTTTTTTTTTTTTTTTTGATTTTGACAGTCGCATTGGGTTTTAATCAAGAAGATTTGTTTGATCTGTTTATTTTTATATTCGTTACGTTTCTTCACTTTCTAGTAATTGATGATGAAATCTTTCCATTATATTTTCTTTATTTATTGTTTGCTATTTAATTTTATTTTTAGTGAAGGACAAGTTGTTTCTTTCTATACAATTTTCTTTTTCTGTTTGTAATAAATTACATTGAAAATTATTGAATTTCTCATTAATACTGTTAATTCCCTTTTTAGTTTATTTTCTAAAATTGATATTTTCCCTTAAATGTGACTTGTGATATTCTCTTTCTATTCCTGGAAAGTTCTCTCTCCATTGTAATTTTTGCTTCGTCTACCATTTATTTTCTATTTATCACATTTCTGCCTTACCTTTTACCAATTTTTAAAATTTTTTTAGATTTTTTTGATCCGTTATGTATTTTTATTATAGTATCTTTTCGTTTATTTTGTTATCGTATAATTAACACAAGGATATAGAACACATCCGATAAACCACATGTGGCCGATTTCTTCCATATAATTTCGCTCATTTTTCGACGCAACAAAAAAGGAAATTTGTATTTTTCCCATTAATAATGAAAACGGACGAAAATGTCTAAAACGCGCAATTCGTACAGACGACACAATGCGCGCACGTCACGACGTTTCGACGACGATAACAGATGGATAATGAAAGGATTTTTCTCGCAGAGGATTCGCGTTAATAATACATCTGGCAGAAATAGCAGACGTGCTGCCAAAGGTAGTTGAAATGTTTCTTGTTCCATTGTCCGCTGCACAACATGCTAATTACGAACGTCGCGTCGGTGTGACATAATGCAAAATCGCCATGTTTCGTGCGGATAAACGATTCCCGAGTTTGCATTCTTGCAGACGCGAGAATGTGCATTTTTCGCGAAATTTTCTACACTTATTAAAGCAATTTTCTTATATTTCAACTTAAAAAAGAGATTCATCTGCAAGTAATACAGGAATATGGATAATTGCTTCTGTTTTAATGGCATTAGAGAGAAATTACATATATAGCTAACTTTTTACGTCAAATGTTTACTTTTCCGTTTTTGGAGCCGAGCTGTGACGAAATTTCGCGAAAATTACCGCTAATAACGAAGTTCCGTACGTCTTTTGTTTATTTTTTAAACGTGCATTGCGAAGTCGCTTTTTAAGTTTTTGTGGTCGTGTTTGGTGTCGTTTTAAGGGTATTTTTTCGCTCTTTCATCTGGTCATCTGATCATCATTTGTTTTGCCCCCCGCCATCCCGCTTCATTGTTTTTTATTTATTTTTTTATTTTTATATTATTGATTATTTACCTATTGAGTCGTGAAATAGATCACCATAATTAATTATGATAAAAATATATTACTAAACGCACGGTGGGAAACGTAAAAACCTACATATTAAGTTAGCAAGACAAGTGGAAATTCCCTTGGAATTTGTATTCGTTCGATTACTTTCGAGTACTTTCGTTCGAAAAGGTTTTTCCCGATTCCTTCAGTTAACTTGTTTCGAGAGTTTGTCGGGTTGAGCGACAATTTTAAACATCTCACGCGTATCCCGACCGGATTCCTCTTCAAAGACGTTGTCTTTCCATTCGTTGAAGTAAGTAAGGTCGAATTAGAGACATAATTTGTTACAAATTTATATGATAGGATTAACAAAATTACGTGCAATTACCGATTTAAAAAAAAAACGTATTTTATACATAAAGTCGTTGCTCTCGTTCGAACGGTGAATTTCGGTGCGTGTCGTCTTCTTCTCGTCTTTTCACAAAGGCAACAATAACCCACAGCCAGAAGGAGCTGCAACGGTTTACCTTTCAAAGAACACGAGGAAACAGTTGGTCGTAACAGGTGCGTGTCAGTTGGCGGCGAGAATACAACCGAGTGGGATCATCCGGATCTTCTTTCCTTTTCGTGTGCGCGCCCCGCCGCATCCGCCATTGTGTACGTTTCGTGACGCTCGATCAAATTGAACGTCGGAAGCGGGACGCGCGGCGCAAAATGGCACCGATAATCCGCGTTGATAAATTAATACAGCGCCGTGCAAATAATCCTCTAATTTATAAAGGATCGCGCGCGTAAGGTGTTACATAAATTTTCATCGGGGGCGGCTGAACGCGAAATTTACCTTTGAGTTACTTTCGACATTAAATTTACGATGGGTTTATGGTTACTTTGCATTTTAATTATGTCCATGTCAAGGTGAAGATGTTATATCGGCGTTAAGTTTTTAACAAAAAGGTGAATTTTTTAAAAATAATTTACCTATTAGATTTAGTTTGCCCCTTGAGGTTACAATATAAACCAATTGAAATAATGAACATCATAACTCTAGCTAGTAAAAAAGTTTTATGTATTATTATTATTTTTTCATTTTTTTTGCAGTTTTTCCTATTGATTTTCTACACAAATTTTTTGTTTGTATACAGAGTGTCCCGGAACTCATGACCCATCCATTAAATACGGGTAATCGAGTGTAAAATAAATCGAAATCAAAGAGTAACTTTTTTCTAATTTTCCCTTTGTTAACCAATTATTGTAATGCGGGGTTCAAATCACGTCTAAGTAACAATTTTACCTTTTTATTAAATTCGATTAAAAAAACGAAAATATTATCTGTAATTATATCTTAACTTATGCAGGATGTTAAAGGCTGACTGAAAATTTGTTAATTTTGTCTCATTGCGCTTACTGGTTGTTTAACCTACTATTGTAGTTAACCACCGTTAACTTATACTAAATTCTAGTAATTTTTCAATTGTTTCGAGTGACCAATTTTAAGCGAGTTAACATGAACGAATTACACTAATCCAATTAAAACTTTCAACGTCCCCATCCCACCGCCGTCCGAGAGAAAGTCGCAAATATTTAGTTAGGATGGCACTTCACAATTCTCGCAAGTTTTCCACTTAACTTTGCTTATCTTAAGGGGCTCGTCTTGTTATGTTCGGAACGGCATACTTATTAGCCGAGGAAAACCGGGACGCGCCGCTATCACTCCATCCATTCGGTGTGCGGAAAATTTAAAATAAACGATCCCTACTTCGGATGCACTTTTCGCCGCGGTCTTCACAAAATGTGCGGATGTGAACCGAGAGAAGTTCGTGTGTGTGTGTATGTGAGGAATGAGAGCACGTCGCGAGATAACAAGTTTGTGTGTCGCAGGATTAATGTATAGACGTCATCCGAGTTCTTGTGCCAAACTTTCTTGATCTTCGCGTCTCTCTTGCTAGCGCGCTCGGGCGAAAAGTTCATCAAATCGACCCCACCGTCCACCCGGATCCCCTCCGCCTTCAAAATTAAACCCGGTCCGCCCGCGTTACGTTTCCGTTCAACTCTCGAACTTGTTTATGCGATACAACCTCATCGAAGCGTCGGCGTCGCGTACCGAATTTAAAATAGGGCACGTAAATCAACACGATTCCGAAGAGTTATTGTCACTCGGCTTAATCTCCTCTCTTTAATGTTTCGAAGTTTACTTTGGGAATTGCGCGACGAGAAGTACATTCTTTACTTTGAGTTTCGTGTAGTGCATTTTATGGGACGTCGTTGTCGTCGTTTTGGTCTTCGACGTCGATAAGGTTAGGGCAAACTGCTTCGAAACTAATTTAAACGTTGGTTGGAAATTATCGAAAAGTCTCTGAAGGAAAAATTACACCTTTTTTAAAGTAATGCATTTTTCATCTAAGAAATTTCTTTATTCATATCATTTAACGCAACGCTTCCTACAATTTCGTTTTCGTTTCACTTAAATATTTTTTCAAATCTTTTCCCACCTTTACTTGCAGTTATCAGTTCATTTTAACAAATCCTTCTACATCTTTTTGATAATTTATTTTCTCAATAACTTTAACCTTTTTTATTGGTTGGACAGGATACATTCGACTGAATAAACACTTTGTACCATAGATATATAATATTTGTCTTTAATTAAAATAAGGTTTATATTACAAGGATGTCTTCCTAGTTTGGAACTTTTTCAAGAGCGAGCCACAATCAGGTTGGCGATTTTACGTCGAGTTCGGACTTATATAGTCGAAAAGAGCAACAGAAACTATTTAGGTAAGAACTTTGGTTATGGGCACCCTCATTGGGCATTAATGTAATTAAAAAATTTCAACGTTAGAAATAGCTCCGAAACAAGCTCTCATGCCATTTAATTATGCAACCGTATTAACAAAAATGTATTTTTGGTTACAGGTAAGATGAATAAATCAAATTCGAAAATTTTTAACGTCAACGGCAACCCATCATACTCCGGAGTGCATTCATTCAACAAGTTGTCATCGTTTACAATTTTTCTATTTATTACGAATTAAACAATCATGTACCATAATTTATTTTTACACTTTTATAAAATTTTCTAACTTAATTATATTTAATTATATTATATACTTATTTTAAACTAATTAATAATATTTTAATTTAATTTTTGTTAAATTTATTTTATTCCTTCGGACCACACACCCTCTAAATCTTGAAATCCAGAATCCCTTATTGCCATCTCATTATCTATTATCATTCATTTAATATTCACATTAATCTTTAATTTTCCTGTGCTCCTCTTTTTCTTAATGTCTTATCCATTTTATCCAAGATTATTAACCTATTTCTTTCTTTTTTCTTTTCATTTCCGCTTAACACTCTCACATGCATCCACACATTCCAGTCGTTTCCACACATTATACGTTTATTATACAGAAAATCTGCTTAAGACTAAAAATAATCCAAGCAGAAAGGCAAAATTTCTTGGAATTAAATTGGGTTCGGAAGAGGGTTAAGATATGATTTTGTTGCAACCTCAGAAATCTGTTTAAGATTCCGAGAATCCTTCTAAGTAGTCAGGCAAAATTTCTTTGAATTGGAAAATGGGTTGGGATGATGTTACTAGGTGGTACGTGGCTTGAAGTCGGTTATGTTTTGTCTTCCACAAGAAGCAATCGATAGTTTCCGTTGGGTGACCAATTTTCTTTTGTTCTGTGTTCATCAAATTGTTAATTATATGGCTATTTCATAAAAAAAAGTCCGTGCATGCATAAATTCTCTGTAAGCTTTCACAAACAAGCATGTCTGCCAAACGAAAGAGCGTTTAGTGCTTTTTAAGCAGCTGCGAAAAATGTTGCATTTACAATTTGTGGCAATTCAATTAAAATATTTACAGACACATTTTTAATTCTAAAATCCGGATGACTCCGGAAAAATCCGGGTGAGTCCGGAGTGTTGGTAACCCTAGCAAATGTATAAATGTGGGGAAATAACTCCGGGGAACTCCGGGCGACGCCGGGAGCATTCGCAGCCCAATCAAAGGTATAAACCCTGGAAACTCCGGGTGACACATTTTTAATTCTAAAATCCGGATGACTCCGGAAAACTCCGGGTGACTCCGGGTGTATTCGGGAAACTCCGGGTGAATCAGGGAGTGTTTGCAACCCTATCAAAAGTATAAATTCGGGAAACTCAGGGTAAATCCGGGAGTGTTGGCAGTACGAGCAAAAGTGGTTCCCGTTATCAAAAAAAGTTATATATCGGTAATTATCGTCCAATATCCAATTAATCAGTGTTTTCAAAGATTTAAGATCATAATTTAACGGTCAGACGCGTGGATGTTACAGCGTTCACCGAGAGGTGGAGCTGTGCATCAGTTTCAGATTAGTACTGCCGTTCCGGCGATAACCTTGCGGGTCGACATGCATTGATCGCTCACAGCAGCCGTACGACGGGTTTATTCGACCACCGAGAGGTGGAGCTGTGCATCAGTTTCAAATGATTTTTTTAAGTAAAAACACCCCTTTTCTAGATTTTATCCAAAATCCGGCAAGTCTTCTTTGCCTCCGCAAACACATTTTTTTTATTTTTGATATTCATCACAATTTGCTGATTTAATTTTTGTCAACTTTGTAATGAATGTGTT
>JAFFZR010027860.1:0-17641 GCA_018397195.1 Lethrus apterus | reverse complement strand
AGGTAGATTTTTACGAGTTGTTTAAGATAAGGAGCTAAAGTTCGACAACACCTTTATTTTTGAATGTTTGATGTTAATCATTGTTGTTGGTGATAATAAAGGAGCTTCCAAAATTTTTATGTTATTCAGATTCCTTCAATATATATATTTTACTTGAAGAATGGAACATTGATAGACTTATGCAAACTATAATATAGGAACATTAAATTTCAAAATAGACTACACTGAATTGGGTAAGGTTTATCCTGTAAATAAATTAAAAATAAATAAAAAAATGATTTTATTGTCAAACTATCTTATCTATTACATTAATAGTTTACAAAAATAGTATTTACATATCTGGCTATCAACTCTTATTAATATTCTTAATATTATAAATGTAATAAAATTAACACAGCATTAACTTGTATTAAAATTAAGTATAAATATACTTTATGCAAGGTATCCAGTGATATTTTCATTCATTCATTCATTCAGTTTGTCAAGTCACACACAAACATAACAATACTATCATATTGTTGGAATTAATTTTCAAATAAAACAATATTTAACCAATCACATGATGATGCATTACAATAACTTATAAATATATAAATAAAATATTATATTTATTGCTTACGATGATAAATAAATACACAGTATATTGCAAATACATTAAATTAAAAAGTATGTATTCAATGTATTTTTCAAACAGAAACAATACGTCAATCTAATAAACGTTATTTCTTCAGCACATCATCGATCTTAAAATCAACAAGTGTGCATAATTCCTTTTAGCTCTTAAATGTCGAGGGTTGACCTCACAATACTTTTCATTATTTGACAAGTAAAAAACCATGAACATTTGCAATAAACTTATCGAACTGATCTCTAAATTTAAGTTTTGGTTGTCGTTCACAATTAAGTGAAATATTATTCATTAACTGAGTAAAAGCTGCCGCTAATCGTTCAGCAACGAGTGGATCCGATTGCATTTGTATCAAATTTTGTACTAACATGCTATAATGATCACTGTAACAACAAATCAAGGAATAAATACATGTACTAGCTGTGCTGATAACGTCTGAATTAATTTGATGAGATAATGTTAAATCTAATAAAAGTTTTAGAAAAGGCATTAACATTTGATAAATGTTCGAATTTTGCATATTGTGTTTATAAATATATGATGCAATACCCTGCAAAAAATCTAAGCAAGCCTGCACTATGTCAGAACCAAACTGAGTCAAGCCTAATTCAACAGAACTTAACAATTTTCGGAGTAAATCTTCATGCAAATTACATACTTTTTCTGGATATATATCATTAATTAAAACAATGAGTCGATAGTATTGAGCACAAAGAGCGGGATATTTTAATAAATTTACGGTTATCAAAGGCATGACGAAATTTAGGCCAAAAAGTGACACGTCAGCAGCTGTTACTGTAACATCTTCAGTTTCGTTCAATGGACTCAGATCTAAACAGTCTTTTGATAAAATGTACGTTAACAGATCCATAACTAATGATAAATCTTGGAAATTACCATCTTCACAAAATATTTCTGATGTAAATTTATTGGCATTACACTTTGCATACATTTGCACAGCAGCTAAAGTACTTTCATACAACCTTTTGCTGTCAAAATGACTCAAATAACATAACATACATTTTGCACATTGTCCAAATAGTTCTAAAATAAGTTGAACAATAATTTGATAATTGTTGTATAGGTTGAGGAAGACAGGCAACTCAGACAGCATCGGAGCTAGAAAATCAAATAATATTTGAATGGTGGTCATTTGTGAACCTTTGGCAGTGCCTATGAAACATTCTAATATATCGATGATTTCAGTTTTCACTCTTTCTTGTTGATATATACGATTAAAGTTTTCCTGAGATAGTAAATTCTTGAAACGGTGTTGGACAGGTTTAAGGATTTGTTCATAATAATCATTCACTTGTTCTTGGGCAGCAAGAGAACCACCAGCCAACACAAAACCTTTATATAAGCCTCTTCTTATGTTGTTTGGGAGTACACCAGCTTCCAATTTAGCCTGTAAACTTAAAAGGTTCCACAAACCTTCACTTTTAACAACATAAGTTGACCTAAAATCATATTTTTTAATTACAAGTGCTGTCACATTACAAACATTTTCAATAATTAAATTTATACTTACTTATGCTTTACACATGCAATATCTGAAAACAGATTTACCGTATCTTGTAACAGAATTGGTTCAGAATTAAAGTGACAAATATTTGATTGTATTTTAGAAAGGACAAAATTTATAACAAAAGTTGCACCTTCGGTATCTTTTCCCATAGAACCGACTAATGTTGGACTGAGCTAAAACAAAATTAAAACTAACTCATTTCCTTCCCACTTAATACATTTACTTCTTCATAAAAGCTCTCAATTGGTAATAAATACGAAAGACACCATCGCTTTAAAAACCACATCAAAGTACATCCAACTTCTGGGCTCATAAAATGGCCTAATTTTACTTCAGCTGCTGAAGTTTCCACAAAACATAATTTTAAAACATCCGTAAAAATTCTAACAGCTTTATCACATTGATTTATACAGTCTATCTCAACACCGAGTTGTCGAACACTTGCCATAACTTTCAAAGTAGCATCTAAGTTACTTATTGATTTTGAATATTGTTGCATTGAATACTGCATTACATCAGATGGTATCAAAGGAGTTTCACCTTCACTGTCCATACATAAAACATGCCCCGCTATTAAAACAATCCAGTGCATATCTTCAAATAAGTTATCTAAAGCAGTAGAGTCAGCAATAGACATCGCTTGGGATTGCATTTTGTGAAGATGAATTCTAAGTTTATCAATTCTCTCTTCTAATAATCTATAAATTAATTAGTGGTTACATTAGAAACTTTGTTATAAATAAATCCCTATTATAAATGGTAGCATTACCTGTACAAGACAGGAAGAGAATGCTCAAGTATAACACGACCAAACATTCCAACTGTTTGTAATTGATCCCTAAATTTAATGCGATCATTATCTTCATTGTCTTCAATCTCCTCTACTTCTTCTTCGTTGTTCCTGCGAGATCCATCTGGTAGAGCTAAATGGCACTGTAGGTAAACATTAAATATACGAGTTGCAGCCTGTATCAAATAGTCATTAGCAACATCTTGAAATTCTCTCAGTATTGTTGTCCATGCTTCCAAGATATTATCAAATGATTCTATATAATATTTATCTTCAACTAATTCCTTTGGTAAAAAGAGAAAATTATTTATTTTCATAGTACACGACTTGGTCTCAAGAAACATACAAAGCTTTCCTTTGCGGCACCTTCAGCAAAACAACAAGTCAATCTAGTTATGTCATCTAAGTAAGATTCCTGTAGTGCTTGGGGTAGCTTAATAAGATCACTTGCAAAAAATAATTGGAGCTTTCGAATAATATTTGAAATACCCAATGATTCTTTATTTTTCACGGTAACACTAAAAAAGCCAAATTCAATGACACAGTTTACAAAATTGAATACAACTAACCTGCTTATGAGTTTCAGGAAGTTTTCCATATATGAAGTTAAGTATTGCAATCTCATTTCGTCACTACCCATAATACCACCATTGAGTGAAGCTAGTTGAACTAAGCACGCCAATGCATGATGCGCCAGTTGATCATTTTCACGAACTTTCCAGTAAAGTTGGAACATCAGTGGAAGCAACTCCGGCACAAACATCACATCCCTCCACATAGCGCCTAATCGTAAAGCAGGTGCTGAGTCAGCTTCATACACAGACTCATACACACCAATTAATTTTTTAGGCAGTGTTAAAAAGTTAAGGAAAATATATTTACTTAAGAATTAATAAGATTGTTTTAGTTTGAAAAGGATATGCATTGGTGATATGTAACCCCACGTTAAAACGTTTTCGGTTATTGTGAGCAAATGTTTCATGAGGTAAATAATATTTGACGAGTATGGAGAATCAGATTTAACAATTTCTGAGAGGACCCGAATACAAAATTTAAATATTCGCTTTAAATCAGTTGCCTCAAATTGCTTTTTTGCTTTAAAATGGACTTCCCATGGTAATCCTACATCAGTTGATTTAATGGTGCTTGCATATTCTTGCATGAGATTTAATAAGATTTTACAACCTAATATTTGCTAAAATATATTGATATATAAATTTTTGAACAAGGCAATTTGTTGACATAATAACAATGACTTACTTTCGATGAATTTGAATTGATAATTAAGTTTTCAACATCAGTTAGAAAATTTGATCTTTCCTGTCCAAAATCTTCGACACTTCCTCTCTTTACCATAATGGCTATAACTTGTAAAATTCTTTCTTGAACAAACGCCGGTAATTCACGATTTGTGATGTAATGCAACAAGTACTGTCTAAGAGATACAATGTCAGATTCTTGAAGAAAAGACCATTCACGTATAAGAGCACTTTTTAGGACTTCTGCAGCTTCAAAGAGCATATACTGCACATGCGAGTTTTCTAAAATTTCTCTACATATTCCATATGGCGATTTCGATTTTCGAAAATTTAAAAATATGCTTTCAGCTCTTTGTCGTTGCTCGTTAGACACCATATTGGGGGGCGCCTGAAATATTTTTGTTTAGAAATACCTACATCTATTGTTAATGGAAAATTATTTACCATGATAATATTAGCAGCACTTTCCATTTCACCTATTAATTGTTTATTCATTTTGAGTATATTTAGTTATTCGGTAAGATGAGATAATAGAAAGAAAATCTTTTTAAAAGACGTAGGTTAACATTTTAGGTTATAATCTTTGTATAGTGTCTAAAGTAACATACTGTTTTTTTTTTTAATACCTTCCCTGGTAAAATTCATTTTATTTCTGTATAAACATGTAAATAATAATAATAATGATAGTAAACAAATAAACTGTATCATTTTTTTTTTATGTAAACACGTATACTACCGATACTACAAACACTATAATACAACAAGCTAAAATTAGCCAATTTGATCCTTATTTCGACTGTCGTTAAAGGTAAAAGAATCTATCGGTGAACTGTCACCTTTTGGTTTAGTGCTGTGTGCAATTAATACGTTACGTAGTTCGAATCTTTATTAAAACGCTTTAAAAGATTTCTTGCATAGTCATTCCACATTTTCTGCAAAGCAACAAAATGCCGATAAAAGCAGTTTGTGTTTTAACTGGTGAAATTGTTAAAGGCACTCTTTGGTTTGAGCAAGAGGTGATTATACTCCTAACATAGATTTAAAAGTTAACATATAAAATTTATAGTCCGAAAAATCACCGGTAATAGTCAGTGGTGAGGTGTCTGGTCTACAAAAAGGTTGTCATGGATTTCACATTCATGAGTTTGGTGACAATACAAATGGCTGCATCTCGGCCGGTGCTCATTTTAATCCCGGCAATAAAGATCATGGGGGTCCCGACGCCGAAGTTCGCCATGTAGGCGATTTGGGCAATATTAAGGCTGAAGATAATGGAGTTGCCAAAGTTAAACTTTGCGATAATGTTATTTCTTTAATAGGTGCAAATAGTATTATCGGGCGTACTCTTGTGGTACATGGTGATGCTGATGATTATGGTTTGGGAGGTCATGAATTGAGCAAGACAACTGGTAATGCCGGAGCTCGTGTAGCTTGTGGTGTAGTAGGAATTGCAAAGCTTTAAAGAGTTACATTCCAGTTTTTGATGTGTATAATTTTTTGTACGTAAAAATGTAATGGTTTTGTTTTGTTAATGTGGTATAATAAATAAAACTTAATAAATTATTTATCATTTTCCTCAAACAAAAAAAAACTTACTGACCTTAGGGTGCGTATAAACATGGGTAGAAACATTTAATTAAAAACAATAATACATAAAACTTTTATTTATAAACACAAATACATTCACTCAAGTTCAGTAATTATAACGTTACTTCTGTTTGTTGGTGGGAGAGCCCTTTGATAATTATGGTTGGTATGTAAGACTTGCCTATAAGCTATAACAGGTCGATTCATATCTCTCCACAACATTGCTATTAACATGTAAAAGCCTGCTATTATTTTTGCAATTAAATTGAAAAATCCCAAGACTAAGGGTGAAATAGCTTTAATAAATGAATTAAATTCACGCATAAACTTTAACAAAAAATCACACATGAACTGTAATAATTGTACTGAACCACTCAGCATCGTCCCTAGTAAAAGTGATAAGAAAACTATTACTTCTTTTGTGTTATGTATTGTCAAAACGTTATGCAAAAAATATCTAAATCCAGTAAAAGCATTTTCTTTTAATGTATTAATTGTTTGCTCAATGTCATCTTCAAAGTTATTTGATATATTGTTAGAACTGCTGCTGACATTTGAAATTTCTTCCTTTGGATTTACAAGATTAAGGACTTTAAGTACTAACATCGCTTCACAATCTGCAAATTTAACGGACTTAATCTTAAACCAATATTTATTGAAAGTTATGTCCTCTGGCAACTCTACCCATAAACAACTTAAAGATACTCCTTTAATGTCTGTATTTGTTATACCAATCCAATGTGCAATTTTGAAATAATCTTTTATCCGTTTTCTAACGACGTTCAAATCATGGATGAGGTTCGTTTCATTTGTCGAAACTGATACAACATCCCTATATGTTTTCAGAACATTGACGTACCTTTTCTCCTCGAAAGACCCCATAAATATTCGTCCTTGTAACATGTGTCTTGCGAAATTTTTTATGTGTTTCTGATCAACAGTCATCTTTTAAACCTGTGTTTATTGCAATTTGAAAATTTTGTAAGCGGTGTAAATAAGTTTTGTAACAACAATTAACAGACATCTGTCAACAATATTGTCACTGGGTATAAGTAGCCATTTAAACCAATAGTTATTATAATTATTGACACTGCATGCTGCGTAATTTTAACTTCTTCTCACACATTACATACTCCATTCGTGAGGTTTGTTCAACAAATAAAATAACGAACAATTCAGAACGATTCCGGATTTCACTTTCACTGACTTATCACAGAGCCAATAACAGTTGCTTGAAGATAGTCACAATTGAAATAGAACGTTTTTATTGGTAACCCCGAACCGTTTTGAACTGTTTATTGGAACAGACTTTAATAATTTTAAACATGAAATTATTTATTGCATATGTGCGCCTTGCTTGTATGTGGGTTACATTTAGCCATTCATAAAATGGCGGGTAGAATTTTAAAATAGCCGAATTTTTACATTTGTTTACAGTTGATTATTTTGTTAACTTTGTCGTCACGTACAATAAAATAAAACATTATTTTTAAACTTTGGTTAGTTTAAATGAAATTTGTCGCGAATGCACGTGCTCATAAAAGCTATTGAGTTGAAATCCCAAAGTATACATGGCCGAGGGTTGAAAGTCTGAACAATCGATTTCAAATTTCTCCGACCAATCATAGAGCAAATTTCAGTTGCCTGAAGTTAGCTACAAATGAAATTGAATGTTTTAATTGGTTGATAAAATCACAAATCGTTTGATGTTTCTGGGAACTGAGTATTAAGAATTTTATCATTAGGAGAGTATAAATTAGCTTTTTTTCATTTACTTTGTATCCGTTGATTAGTAATTTTTAAAACACTCAAAAGATTAAAATTTCAAGTAAAATGTACTGCATTTTTTGCGATTATTAGTAGATTTATTTATTAAACTATTTTTAATATTCTAATGCATCTTCTCTATTCTATAAATAATCTTAAGCCTTAAGTTAATGGAAAGTCAACTGTAAGTATACAATAAAAGTTTAAGATAGTTTGATCAAAATTTGTATCTATTTATAAATCCTCTTTTTCCTGTTGATCATGGTTAATTCCAAAATGAATGCAGTCTTCTTTGATATATGCCCAGGACATTCTATTTGTACTAAAACTCACACCGACATCACCATTATTTGACACTGTAATAGCACCTGCTGTATTTTGTAATCTATTGGTCATTCTTTGAATACTATCTGTAGTAGCCTCTTGTGCAGATTTTCCCTGTTTTATTTCTTCCATAATCGCATGAGCCAAACAAAATTTTGCTATAGTTTCTCCATGGCCTGTTGTGGACACAGCCCCAAACATATCATCAGCATATGTACCAGCACCTATCATGCAAGTATCACTACAACGACCAACCATTTTACCCAAAAAACCACCTGTAGATGTAGCTGCAGCTACATGACCATCGGCGTCAACTGCCACAGCACCAACAGTGCCTAATTCGGATGATGACTGTGTTAATTTCGTTTTTACTTTTTCCAGTGCAAGTCTGGCTTTTTCGGTAACCAAAGCTCCTGTGGGTACAATTTCGCATCCACATTCTTCAGCGAATTTTAAAGCACCATTGCCTGCTAACAAAACGTGCGGTGTCTTTTCCATGACTTTTCGAGCCAAACTTATTGGGTTCTTTACATTTTTGACTACTGTTACACAACCAGCATTTAAATCTGACCCTAACATGATGCTGGCGTCCATTTCTACTTCTCCATCCAAATTTAGAACCGATCCTTTACCAGCATTATAATTTTCATCATCTTCTAGTGTACGAACTGCTGTTTCAACAGCTTCGAGTACTGATTTTGTTGAATTTAATACTTTGTAGCCTTCTTTAGTTGCTGTTTTCACACCTTCAAGTAGCTTTTGGGCAATTACATCGTCAGGAATTAATCCTGCACCACCGTGGACTAAAATTACGGGTTTCATTTTATTCACTCCTTCACAACAAATTCTTATCATTAAAATGTTAAACAAACGATTTTATATTTTCTTCTGACAATTTAGGTTATGTTGTGACATGTATGTTAAATAAAACGAGTTGAATTGCTAAATAGGAAGTAAAACATATCTTATGAATACTTGTTTATTGCAAAATGAATTATTTACTTACAACGAGAGATAAATTTTATCTTGTAGCAATTTCCTATGATCAAAACGTACAATAATAAGATCAAAGATTAATTCAGATGTGTGAAAAGATGCAGCCTATTATAGCGGTTCATGGTGGTGCCAGGGATATAAATGATGAAAAGGTTGCTAGAAAACTACTTGAGGGAGTTAAGGTTGCCGCAAGAGAAGGATACAAAGTTCTGATTTCTACCGGATCCATATTAGATGCAGTAGAAAAGTCAGTGCAGTTATTAGAAGATGATGAAAATTATAACGCAGGCAAAGGATCGGTTTTAAATTTAGATGGTGAAGTAGAAATGGACGCCAGCATAATGTTGGGTTCAGATTTGAATGCAGGAGCCGTTACTGTTGTTAAAAATATACGAAACCCTATCACATTAGCTCGAAAAGTCATGGAATGTACTCCACACACATTATTAGCAGGAGAAGGAGCTGTTAAATTTGCAAAAGACCAGGGATTTGACATTCTGCCTCCTGGTGCTTTAGTAACGGAAAAAGCAAAATTAGTACTAAATAATATAAAAAGCAACATACCGCAGATCAAACCAGAATTGGGTACAGTAGGAGCAGTAGCTATAGATTTGAAGGGACAATTGGCTGCAGCCACTTCAACAGGTGGTTATGAAGGAAAATTAACTGGACGTAGTAGTGACACTTGTATAATAGGTAGTGGTACATATGCTGATGATGATTTTGGTGCCGTTTCCACAACAGGTCATGGAGAAAGTATAGCCAAATTTTGTTTGGCTCATGCTATTATCAAAGAAATGGAACGTGGGAAGTCTGCTCAAGAAGCAACAATCGACAGCATAAGAAAAATGACGGAAAAACTAAAAAATACAGCCGGTGCAATTACAATATCCAAGAATGGCGATGTTGGTATTGGTTTTAGTACTTCTAGGATGTCTTGGGCTTATGTTAAATCAAATATAATACACTTTGGGATTGATCACAATCAACATGAAGAAGAATTATTATAATTGCAATGCAATAAATATGTAAATGTTTTATCAAATGAGGAATGTAAATTAAGAAAACGACTTGAATCTATAATAAACGTTTTATTTCTGAATATCACAATTTTGAAATTCGGTAACGTTACATATTAAAAATTAATTATATAAAAAAACCCTTAAATACCATAATGAATAATTACATTTGAGATAATAATCTGAGAACATGAATCTGTATATTTTCATACATCAAATTTGTATGGTTATTACTATTTGTTCTAATAATGGATTTTATTACATTCATTTTGTAATGATTTATCAGTGCATCATTAACAAAAACTGGAAATTTTAATTTATATTTATTTTTAAAAACAAAAATTACATTAACAGTGGTAAGATTTAAAAAGCGTCGTCAGTATTAGACTTTTGCATATGAATTACAAGTACTTGACATATGAAAATATAATAAAATAAAATTTCTCAGCACGACTTCACAAAACAAGCACCAAGTCTTACCTAATAAATGAGCAATTTTTTTATATAAAAAAAAACTTTTTGAATTGAATATTTCGCCAAATAGGCAGTTATTATATTTATGTGCTGCAATGCTAAATCTATGTGTGTGTTTTTTGTCCCATTTATGTTGTGAGGTCCGCAGAAGTTAATCCGAGATTGTCGTGAGACATCGACGGGCTAGCGGGAGGGAACTATGGGGACACATAATCAGGCAAGGCCCCGCGGCCACGACCTCTGCCTCTGCCCCTTCCTCGACCACGCCCCCTCCCGCGTCCGCGTCACCTTCTTCCATCCGTCATTCCTAAAATAATTTTTGTAGACAAAATTAAATAAATCAAAAATTGTTATACCTATATTGCTTGTAGTTTTTTCTAGATATGCTAAAGGCCCTTGCAAAACACCACCAGAACCCTGTTGGGAAAATGGTCCCCTGGGACCACCTAAACCTTGCTGTTGCATGAACATTGCTTGTTGAGGTGAAACCATTCCAGGTCCAACAGCACTCCCCATGCCAGGGGGTACCTAGAAAATAGAACTACGATATATTTCTTGCCCCCATTAGTTAATATTTTTAATAAATGATTCCCACAAGATCTAAAATAATTTCCCGACTCAAAGAAAAATGCAAAATTTACGTTCAGATAAGTTTATTTTGAAAGAAAACAGCATTAAAATAAATAATTTTTACAAAATTTCGTTTCCTAAATCATCTCTTTTGTTAACTTCTATAATAAAAATAACTAGTAAAAGTACAATTATTTAAATTAAATATAACAAGGCACAATTGAGCAAAGAAAATATCGTATACTAGTTCTTTTTGTTTTTAAGTTTCAGTTGTGTGTATGTGTGTGCATTTATATATGTACAAAAACACACACATGCACACTAATATATGTCACGTTACTTGTATAAATATTGCAATTATAACCCTGAGAGGTAAACATGTCTATGAACATAGAGAATTTATACAATCACGGATTTGATGTCAACGCCTTTCTACCTGCATCTGTTGTTGCATCTGCTGTAATTGCTGTTGTTGTTGGAGTTGTAACTGTTGCTGTTGATGTTGCATCTGCTGAAGTTGTTGTTGTTGCATTTGTTGCTGCATTGCAGTTGGTATTCCAGAAACGACCATTGAATTTGGCGTTTGATTGCCTGGAACTGGCCCCATTGGTGATTGAGGCACAGATCCACCATTATTTAAGATTCCTGGCGTTGAAGATCCCTGAGCAGGACTCTTTGGGTAACCCTGTGAATCTCCCAGTAAATTTTGCCATATTGCTATTTTTTCATAATGCCTCTTTAGGAAATCTTCCTTACGAGCCAACTCCAATCTCAGATCAAATATGTCATCTTTGACGACCATCTCTGGCTTCAGGGCAGACAAAAGAAAACGTTTTTGCAAGAAAAACGCTTCCATTTGTCTTGCCAAGTCGATGAAACGTAAAGTCGTCTGTTCAACTTCAACACGTATTTCATCTTTATCTGTACTTTGAACCACTTCCTCTTTAGTCAATATATTCAGACAATGCTGCAATTTAAGTTAACATTTATACAAGTTTTTAGATTTTTTTTTACTTACTTGAAATGCTTCTTCAAATTCATCTACTAAATTACCGCTGCTGTTTGTTGGTGTAGCCATGGCCGATACAGGTGGTGAAGCCTCTTTCATTTGATCTCTTTTGATTAGACACGTTCACGATTAAAGAATAAAAATTGCAATACTAAACATGACTGAAATTCGTACGGTTCAACAAATGGGGAGGTTACAAAATGAAATCAATTGTATTCACCACTCCTCGCGACATCTAACCCAAATGCGAGGAATGAATAAGCTTTAAATTAATATAACTGTAGTAGATGGCACTGATAATTAAAATTTGTCTTATGGTTTCGTATGTATCTGAATTAAATTAAATGAAAATAATTTCATGTTATTTCTTTAAACATGCCAATTTATGTGCAAAGTGTTTTCAAGGAAAAATATACTAACGTTCACACACATATGCGATATCAGTTTTTTACAGTGGTCTATTTAAATCGGTTATAGTTCCTCGCATTTGGGCTAGATGGCACTAAACATCAAGTTCGAAAAATATATATTTAATCAATTAATTTAGTCACCAACCGTCCTATTTGTATTTTAACAAAAAACACATTTTTAAATTTGAAACTAAAACCATTTAGATGTAAATATATGAAATGATAATTGATGACAATAAAATTATTTTAATCGAAGTTTAATTTCATGGTTATTTATATAAACCGTAACAAATAAAATGTTACTAAATATTCGCCATTATAGGGCAAACTTGGTGCATTTTTTTTTTTAATATAAACTCAACCGCAAAATTAACCGGACATTTGATTTTTGTCCCGTAACTTTGCGAAAATGGTCTGTATACTGATTTCATATCGATATCATATCAAGTGTTTAATCATCACATTTGTTACAACAAAAATTATAAAAGGAGGAAACAGAAGAGTAAGAAAAAGAGAAAGAAAAAAGAAAAACCTCAATATGGAGTATTTCCTCCTCAAGCTTGAATCAAAGCTCTCAGTTGTCGTGGCATAGTTGCTATCAAATTAGCAATCGTATCCTGGGATATCGTCTCCCATTCAGCAGTAGTGCCTGTTCCAACTGATCTACTGTATGGAACTCGCCATAATGTCCGGTTGAGTTTATTTATAGTTCAATCAAACACGATTGTTATTTTATCGTTATTTTATTTAAGTAATACAAAAACATGTTTATTTCTTCTTTGTATTGTTTTTGAATTGTGGCTAAAACAAAATAAAATCATATAGTTTCTTTTTATCTTTATGTAAAATAAATTTACCTTTACTACACCATATACATCCAAAATACCTTTGTCTTTCCTTCTTTTACGATCATAACTTTTCCCTTTTGCATTTGCTTTCCCCAGTTTATTTTTACCTAATTGTTGAAATTCCAGTCTTTTCGTTTCATCTTCTTTTTGCTTCTTCTTTTCTTCTAAGAGCAATTTATAATTTTTGTATTTATTTTTCGGCGGTTTAGCACCTAAACAATTACAGACAAATAATTTTAAACGGTATTTAACATCTTTACTAACCTAACTTAATAGCCAACTGTACCTTCGCTTCTTCTTTCTTCTCTGGATCGAAACCTGACATTCCAAACTTAACGATTTCAAATTTCGCCCGTTTCATATTCAACTGGTTTAGGTTAGTTTTGGAAACGGATTCGTTTTTTTCTGGTAGTTTGTTTGTCTTTTTTGATTTGTGAGATTTGTATGTGATTACTTTAAAATCATTTGGAAGTTGATTTTTCACTTTTGAACCTCTAGTTTGTATAAATTCGGTTTGTTCTTCATTCACCGCACTTTCCATTATAATAACAATATTTATTAATTCTGATTTTATAAAACATGTACGATTTGAGGTTAGATTTAACCGGTTTTATGACACTTTTTTGCAATATAAATGTGAACTACTATTTCATAGGTGTCGCCAGTCGGTAAGACGAGAATAGGGTACAACTTGTATAATTATATAATTATTATACAGGTATCTGTACAATAATACTAGTTGAGAATATAGTCACTAAACACCACATCAATAACTGACACTCAATATATATTTTTGAGCTTGGTGTTCAATACCATCTAACCAAATGCGAGGAACTATAACCGACTTAAATAGACCACTGTAATAAGTGGATGAATGCAATACCTTGTTTATATATATATTTATAGTTAGTCAATCGACAATAGTTCGGGAATTTTTGGATAGAGGGTGTCGAATTTACGAGTCGTTTATTCATAAATTTTGGAGTGTAGAAGTAATGATATAGGGTATTAGTAAATGAATATGTTTATGTAGAGGGTAAAATATATATAAACAAGGCTAATACCCTATATCATTACTCCTCCGCTTCAAAATTTATGAATGAAACTCGGCGCCCTCTGTCCCAAAATTCCTACTAGTGTCGGTTGAGAAACTATACTATAATATATAAAGCTCGTGTATCAACTAAAATATGTTTACAATATATACTATAATATATATAAACAAGGATGCAATATGCTCGGGTTATTTAAATGTAGCTCTCCTTTGAAAATGCGTATGTTAAGGATCAGGGGGTGTTACATATGTTGAATACACAAAATGATGCTAGTTTCCTATTGGCTATTGGTCATTTTTGAGTTCTCGGAGCAGTAAAAGTGCGCTAGTGTCTCGATTAATAACAGATATCTGTTGTACCCAAGCGAGTTATATAAAATTCCTTAAGATGGCAATAGTAACAAAAATAATACACGGCGGTATTTAAAGTTGCATAGACAAGTGTATAGTTATTTGAAAATTGCGTAGTTTATTATAAACTTATATTACACTTTACACTTACACGGGTTCCTTTAGTTACAACTGTCACATTAATTAAAAAAATGTTTATTCAAAACTTTCGTTCAGTAAGCGTTTTCATGTGTGACACACTTTGCACATAAATTGGCATGTTTAAATAAATAACATGAAAGTATTTTCTTTTAATTTATTCAGATACATATTCGTCACATTCATTAAACCACCCGAAACCATAACCTGAACATAAGAACAAAATGTAATTATCAGCGCCATCTACTACAGTCATATTAATTTAAAGCTTATACAATCCTCGCATTTGGGTTAGATGTCGGGAGGAGTGATATATACAGTTCATTTCATTAAAGTGACTTCCTCAATTAGTATAGTTCTTTCTTTCTAAGATTGAACATACGTCACATAGCACGCAAAGAATAGCGTATATAGCTAATGGTTCAATTACAAATGAACAATAATAAAAAATAAAACACAATATATAGAGTATATTTTATATTAAGTATACTATTCCAACATAAGTTGTTTCATTGTACATTTGGCAACAGTTTTATTTGTTTGATAAACATAAAAAAATAATATTGAATTATGCATTTTTTTTTATTTTTCGACGATTTATCGACGCAACAAAAGCTGTAAGTTACTTCTAAACTGCGATATGTGTGTAAAAGAAGATTCAATTGGTAATACAGGTACGTATTTCTTAAAAATATTGATATTGAAATATAAATAAAATAGAAAACAATTATAAAATTCCATCAATGTTTAGGTAAGGAATGATAAGACCATAGTTTTACCATAAACATTTTTAATAAAATTAATTGAAAAAAGAATTATTAAAGAAACATGGTTACAAGCATTAAATTTTCACATACACGATTTTATATGTTTTAACATTAATTTCTATGCAATTAATAACTGATGTTTTTATAAAATTACACAGTCAGTTTTTTTGGTATTCTGACTATTACGTAAGTACAGATTTACAGTTTAACAAAATGTATAAATATTAACCCACATTCTTCGATATTTTTTAAATGCACAATTGTTACAAGAATTAAATGTTATTTCAAGGCTGCAGACTTTAAAAGTGTAAATGACGAATGAGAACAGTAAATATTTCAACTTTATTTCAAATTAAGCCATGTATGTAAAAATTTATCCTTATCGATAACAATACATAAAAATATTTCACAAAAAATTCAGACTTTTAGGTTAAATGTATTATTAGTTTGAAATACTTTGTTTTCTCTCTAAGCACCCCCAGCAGTTTTAATTTTGATTTAATTAATGACACCGCGTGTTGCACCCCATGCAGTGTCGACAAAAAAAATGAAAGGAATGATTCGTGCAACTACAAACCCAAACGTTTTCGCAAGTTGTGAGTTATGACGATGATTCTACTTGTAACCATGCATAGCTTTTCAGACTGGCCGTTGTTGATATTCTACTCGTATATTGATGTTGTTGGGGCGACCTCTAGCAACATTTGTAAGAACACGGTTACGCCATCTGCAAATAGTTTTGTATATTTTAATTTGCATAGAATATAAAATGAGATTTAAAATTGTGTTAAAAATTAAATTGAAAGTATCTAAAATATTGCATCAAAATAGAAAATATCTTACCCATAAATGGTATACGAAGTTTGTAATACACGAACGGGACATAAAAAATCATCCCGCTGAGAATGAACATGGCAGCGTATAGATACTCTATGGTTGGTTTGTCTATGATGGGACCAACCACCAAATAGACAGAGATCAGTAACACCAAGATAGGAATGATAATCGGCACCTGTGTGAGAAGGCAAGACGTTTATATTTCGTGGTGGTGTGTTTTAGATTTTCACCTTATACGGCCTTGGATACGTTGGCTTGGTGAAACGCATGACGATCAATGCTAACATGGCGCCTCCGTAAAAAATCCAAGCTGTAAAACTGAAAAAGTCTATCAGCGAATCGATGGTTCCATACAGCACCATAGCAACGGCAATCAAGGACTGAAAATAAATTATTCAACGTCAAAAAAAAAATTATTTTCTACCATGAGATCAAATATTTTTTTTATCATAATTTATATTAGTTTTAAATCATACATAATGTTGGAATTATTGGTATAATTTTGGACAACTTTATTCTATTTTTCATTTGTTTTTTTTATACGTTATTAAAAGTCAACAGTCCAGTCAGTAGGTGAATCAATCTACATAAAATAATGTAATTTGGGTGATAGTATGATTTGTTAGAGGGATGTATTCTGAACATAATGCCGGATTTCTGGGGTTCCCCGAGTGTCAGTGGCGCCGCTATCGCGAGTAACGCACTTAATTCGATATCTCGAAAACAAATGATTTTACACAAAAAACTATACAGACCTTTTCTTTTATAAATTATAAACTTTTTTTTCTAGCATCAATACTTGTCGAGTTATTTCGTTAGAAATGCACAAACTTCCCTATGTTCGTCTGTTTTTTGCCTTTACCTCCCTAACCGTACACTTTAATCGAATTTTATTTATTATCAAACTTAGAGATCATTTAATTATCTACATCTTTTGCACAAAACTTTTTACTCTGAACAATACTTTGGTAGTTAATGCTTAGTGTATCGATCAAATTCCGCGCCATCGTCGTTACGCGTGTTCTTCTTCTTATAGTGCATCTCCTATCGGAGGTTTGCTATCATCACAGGAATCCGGACCTTGTTGACTGCAGCTGTGAACATCTTAACATTGCTACAATCAAACCAATCCCTAAGGTTCTTTAGCCAGGATACACGGCGTCTGCCAATACTCCGCTTTCCACCAATCTTCCCCTGGACTATCAGTTGGAGAAGTGTGTATTTCTGTCCTCTCATTATATGGCCCAGATATTGAAGCTTTCTCTTTTTTATGGTGTTAACTATT
>JAFFZR010027859.1:0-17647 GCA_018397195.1 Lethrus apterus | reverse complement strand
TAAAGCTGGGTGTATCTTCTTATTTATAGCATATTCTATTTATTAGTTCGTAGTTTATCAGATTTGTTTTAAAAAAATATTTAAAAATTACTTTTATGGTTCTCAGGAGGGATGACAATGTACGATAATTAAAAAATACATCAATATCTCGAAAATTATTAATTTTAACTACATATGTTGCTTATTCAAATTAATAGACAATTAAATGTTGCTTTCGACTAATGCATAAAAATATAGCACTTCCATTTAAAAAAATTAAGTTTTCCACATTTCAATTGTTTCAAAAAGAAGAAGATTTATTAAGTATGTTGTGTTACATATCGAATTTCTAATGCTTTTACTATTATCACTAAAGATCCCTCTAGTGTTGCATAAAATTTCATGATCTCGCTGTATTTCGTTATTGAACTACAGGCGTTTTGCCGAAGACCGTCGGCTGTCAAAATTTTTGAATAAATGCAAATATCTTAAAAACGAATAGATATAGACAAATATTATCTTAACAAACTTATATTAGAATTACCCAGTGAATTGAAAAATGTAATAATATATAGGGTGTCCTATTTAAAATATTAAAGTTCATCGTGGTTGCGCACAAACGAAACACTCCGTATAACTGAAAATAATTTTAGGTGGTGGAGACCGTTAATTCAAAAAACTTTTGTCATAACATATTTTTTGTATTTTCCATAACAGCGGAGATATCGAAGAATATCGCACTAATGGGACAGCCTGTATAGGTAAACAACTGAATATTCGCCGTCACCCTATCTAATTTTGTTTCCTTTCATCACTTTATAACCATTTAATTATTTTTTATTTTTGCTTCTAGGTGGGCAGCTGCCCCCCTGCACCTCGCTGGGTACGTCCATGGTGCTACTATAGCCAATCGTAGGCTTTCGCTGCCGTTACCAAAACAAGTAATGAGGATTCCGTAACGCCGCTAAGCGGACGTCGTGGCGCACGTATTTACCAAAAATCCGAGTATCTCGCCGTTTTTTTTTTTTTAATTACCACTTACCATATCGCCGAATCCTATTGTGGTAAGTGTGATGAAACAATAATAAACCGAGTCGAAGTACGTCCAGCCTTCGTATCGCGAAAAAGCGGCCGCACCGCCGGCTATAGTCAGCGAACTTAACGTCGTCACCACGCATATCAGATCCAATTCGGACGCCGTGGTCTGTCGACAGTGTAGGGAAGACTTGACGGACCTGATTATTACACTGAAACGTCAAAATCGACATTAATCGAATATGTTTCAAGGACGCGTAAATATGAGGTATTTGAGGGAGTGATCGATGGGCGGGGCGTATAGGTCTTCTGATTGATTGGATTGGTGGAAAAGGCGGAGCCACGCAAAAAGGCGTATCTAAACCAGCCAAATTCCTACTACTTTCGTATATGTTTGGTGGATCAATTTAACAATGTTTAGACTTACCTGCTTAACCTATTGACCCTTTCCCCTATGCTCTGGAACATGACGAGTCCCAACGGGATGCCGATCATCGCGTAGCACATGGTGAACAGTTTTCCGGCCACGGTGGTGGGAGTCGAATGTCCGTATCCTATCGTCGTCAGCACGGTCGTCGCGTAGTAAAAGGCCCCGGCGAATTTCCACTGACGGCCGGCCCTGTGCGGTTCCGACTTCAGCACCACCGTTTCCATTATGCGGAAGTCCTCGTCGCTTATGTTGTACTTTCTTCTAATTATCGATTCGATTTCTGAAATTTGGCGATTGTTTACGGAACAAAGTTTCCGCTGGTTAACACGTATGAACGGAAAATTATGAGGTCAGTGATACTAACGGTGTATGTGAATGTAACGTGTCTTATTGATTTACTTTGTTGAAATTGTTTATTTAAAGATGTCGCTGTTAAACACGTATGAATGCAAAGATATTGGAAAACTATAAGGTCAATGACACTAACGGCGTACGTCAATGTAACGTATCTTATTGGTTTGCTTTATAAAAATTGTTTATTTAAAGATGTTGCTGTTAAACACGCATGAATGGAAAGATGTTCGAAAATTATAAGGTCAATGACACTAACGGTATACGTCAATGTATCTTATTGATTTGCTTTATAGAAATTGTTTATTAGGAAATGTTGCTGTTAAAAACGTATGAATGGAAAGATGTTGGAAAATTATAAGGTCAATGACACTAACGGTGTACGTTAATGTAACGTATTTTATTGATTTGCTTTGTAGAAATTGTTTATTTAGAGATGTTGCTATTAAACACGTATGAATGCAAAGATGTTGGAAAATTAAAAGGTCAATGACACTAACGTTGTACGTCAATGCAACTTGTCTTATAGATTTGCTATATAGAAATTGTTTATTTAAAGATGTTGCTGTTAAACAAGTATGAATGGAAAGATGTTCGAAAATTATAAGGTCAATGACACTAACGGTGTATGTCAATGTAACGTGTTTTATTGGTTTGCTTTGTAGAAATTGTTTATTTAGAAATGTTGCTGTTAAACACGTATGAATGGAAAGATATTGGAAAATTATAAGGTCAATGACACTAACGATGTACGTCAATGTAACGTGTCTTATTGGTTTGCTTTATAGAAATTGTTTATTTAAAGATGTTGCTGTTACACACGCATGAATGGAAAGATGTTCGAAAATTATAAGGTCAATGACACTAACGGTGTATGTCAATGTAACGTGTTTTATTGGTTTGCTTTATGAAAATTGTTTATTTAAAGATTTTGCAAACTGGGAATATGAACCTTAGGGTAACATTCGATATGATCGGTAAGCACACGTTGATACAAGAAATAACCATCAGAGAAATATCCTCAAGGGATGTAGATGTGGAATTGTTCAAATTAACTAATAGTAATTAATATAGAATGATTTGACACAACAAGCTTGACATGCATTGAAAGCTCAGCTCCGTATACTAATGTTAGTTTCTGGGTGATTTAACCCTTCATCAGTACGGCTGCTGTGAGCGATCAATGCATGTCGAGCCCGCGAGGTTATCGCCGGAACGGCAATACTAATCTGCTGGAAGTGGAGCTGTGCATCAGTTTCAGATTAATATTGAATGAATTAAAAAATAAAAAAAAAATGAAAATGAGGAGCCTCGATTGGTACCTTGGAGTACTTCTTTACGTTGCTTTTCCGTTTTGGACTCGAGCGCATCGAAAACGGCTGCACCGACCAGAAGATACGTGAAAGTACACACGATGAGAGATAGCGTGCGAACGTTTTGCTTCTTCATTCTCTAGCGCGCGTCATGCTGGGGCCGGGGGGCTCCCGCGCCGCTAGCTGCCCCCCGCGCGCCCTCCGTCGTTTCTCCACATGACGACCTCTGCAACAACAAAAAAAAACCATCAAAAATTTCGATTTACGAATAATATTTTTTTACGGCGCGAGGTGTCGTCGTGATGGCGAAGAAAAATTGCCCGAAATCCGGGAGCGCGCCGTAAACGATTTTTATCGCTTATTGGGAAAGAGGGGAAAACCGACGTTTTCTAATAATGCCCTTAAAACCCGGGCGACGTATTAATTTCAATTCTTTTGGAGAAACTGTCGAGCTTAGACCTAAAAAGAGGATCACATTTACGTCGAAATACGCTCGACAACTTTTCCCCTTCGTTCGAACGCACAATGTGCTTAGTTGGCAGGAAATTTCATTATTCGGGATGGGTTGCGTTTTGTTTTATTATCGTAAAGCTTGTGGGTGTGTGTGTGCACAAATAAACGCGGGAGTTAACGAGCTCGCTACGTTTTGCCCTTTTTGCGAAATTTATTCGCCTCGATAACTCATCGGTCGTACGCATTTGTTTCATACAATTGTTTTTAAACGAAGTACTTGTAATAACAAAAATTGTAGGCTTCGCTATTTCCGAAAGAAGATTAAAAAATTATTTATATTCGGGCGTTTCGACGTTATTTGCCGACGTTTCGTACACCGTTGAAAGTGACATCATCAGAGAGACACAATAATAATCTAAAAGTGCACAACGAACTGGACGAGATGGTTACTAAGAAAGATGGGGAGGGTTTATTTAAAAAAAAATCAAATAAGAACTGAAAAATGATAACGAACTCCAACTAAGGATAAAAAATACATAATTTTTCAACTCCAATACAAAAATTCAGAAAGAATCTATTCTCGAGTCCATTCTCCCATTTTCCCATCAACAAGGCCATAAAGCAAAAAGGAACATCACAAAAAGATTGAAGAAACAAACCATCGTGTAAACTCCAAAATTGAAAATGTAGAATAAATTTTTTATCAAATTGACGTTAAGAAGTTTCATGTTGATTTTTACTTCTGCTTGGCGATGTTTTGAAAGAAAAATCAATGGGATTAATTGGACTGGAAAGAAAATCAAAAAAAAATTTTTTAAATACCCAAAAATTAAAAATGTTTCCTTCGAAATTTTCGTTTCCAAAACAAACATTTTTCAACTTCAATTTCTGGGTTCTGGGTTCTGGGTTGGGTGGGATTTAGCAACCCAACACAGAATTTCCTCAATTTCAACTCGGAAACATTTTCCCTGAAATTTCTTGGTTGGGTTGGGTTTTGATCTTCAATTTCTTGGTTGAAGAAAGGAGATACACTTTTCCTGAAATTTCTAAGTTCGGTGGGATTTAGCAACCCAACCCAGAATTTCCTCAATTTCAACTCGGAAATATTTTCCCTGAAATTTCTGGGTTGGGTTGGGTTTTCATCTTCAATTTCTTGGTTGAAGAAAGAAGATACATTTTTCGTGAAATTTCTAAGTTGGTTGAAATTTCTGGGTAGGGTTGGATTTAGCGACCAAACCCAGAAATTGAACATTTTTAGCTCACGTTCGATTTCTCCAACCCAGAAATTTCAGGGAAAATGTTTCTTCTTAAAACAAATATAACTGGAACGCAATCTCTGAAAACAAGTAATTTAAGTCCACAAAAAAGAAACAATATTCAATCATAAAATTACCCTCAGGAGTAGTACGAATTCCAGATTTTCGATGGGCGGGATTAGTAACTGTTTTGATTGGTTGGAGTCGATAAAGGGGAGGAGCCGCATTAACATAATTAAAAAGTGAGGGTGTAAATCTTTGAAATTCTTTCTGCCCACAAGTTTTGTTTCTTGTTTGTTTCATTTCAAGGTCAACTATTGAAATCAAGGTCAAACGCTGAAAGTGCTACAAGAAGATGTAAAAGCATTTAAGAATGAAGTTAAGGAAGCTTCAATCGAACACTTCAACATTTTAGAAAAATTAAGCAATGTGTAATCTGTTTGTAAACTTTTACTCTAGAAGTCCGCCCATAAGGCTAGAGCACTGTTATGTACGGCAATGATTAATGCTACCGGGAACAATTGAACATACCCAGATATGAGAACGACTCGAACCCGAGATCTCTCTCACATCAGGCAACGATCCACCAGTCAAGCCACTCCGGGCTTCAAGAAAATAATTGTGGACTATTACATTGAAGTCTTTCAAAATGTATAGTTGGATCAATGAATCTTTGCATGTACGTCAATAGACGAGACATAAACAAAGTATATCACGCGATCATTATTTCGGCGTAAAAAGGTCGGATTTGTGATTGAGTCCCGCGAGGCAACAAGTTGCAAATAAAACTATCAACGATCTTTACATGAATATCATTATTCGATTTCCATGGCCGACTGTTCTAAAAAATATTGTATTGTACACCGACGCAACGCGACGCGACGCACCGATCGTATAAACGTGATATCGTCAAATTGATTATTATCCGCCGCCCCCCCACATACACACCCCCGCCAGTCGACACGTGAATTATTATTGGCATATCGTAATGATAAATATTTGCGTAAATATGAGTTAACTATTTATATCCTTCGGTCGACGATGCATATGAAGTTATATCGATAATCCCATCAAATCTAAATTGATTCTGCGATTTCGTCGCCTGGCCTTACGGATGATGTCGCAACTATACGATAAAGATGTTTCGAAGTCGGAAATTTACTGTATTACTGAAATATATGTATGTTCGCTGATGTGAGATTTTTTTTTTTTTAATCGGTCAAGGTTAAACTGGGAAAATATACGTAATGAGTGTAGTGCTAATGACTAATGACTGTAGGTAAATATGGCAAACAAGAAGATGAAAAAACCACAAGGGAAGAAGAAGAATAGAAGATAGAAACGACGAGTCAATTAGTTATTAATTTTAAAAAACTTGATGATAGAACATTCTCTGCGTTCGGAGAGGGAAAAATATAGCTGGAAAACGAACAATTAACTGGAACAAGCAGAACCTTAATTTAATTAAAAGAATCAGAAAAAATGAAACGAGTCAGGAAATAAAACTTTGAATGAATAAACTTTAACATTAAAAAACAAAATTTAACTGGAAAATGGAAGAGGTATTATGACATTTAAGCGCAAAAAAAACACAAGAAACTCAATCAAAACAATTTAACTGGAAAAGCTAATTTAGCTGTAATTTAACTGTAACATATTTTGCCTTTACAGTTAAATTTACTAAACCAGCTATATTTGGCTAGAAAACCAACAATTAAGTGGAACAAGAGGAGCATTATTATTTAATTGAAAAAAAATGAAACGAGAAGGAAAGTTTAACTGTAATAAACAAAATTTAACTGGAAGAAGTATTATAATTTTTAAGCAAAAAAAAAAACATCGTGTACGTTTGAAACGCAAGAAACTCGACCAAAACAATTTAAAAAAAAAAAATCCGGAAACAAAACCTCGAATGAACAAAATATAGGTACTTGAAGAAACAATATTTAACTGCAGTGAACAAAATTTAGCTGGAAAATTTGACTGAAAGAGGCATTAAGATTTTAAGCGAAAAAAATTGTCAGTTTCTGGGTTGTACCCGTCGTCAGTACAGCTTCTGTGTGAGACGATCAACGTCGAGCCAGTATACTTAAGCCCGTCGGAAACTTTTGCAAACGCAAGAAACTGAATCAAAACAAAGCTGGAAAAGCAAATTTTTCTATAGAAGCAAAATATAACTGGAAACCAACAATTAACCGAAACACGCGGGAGCTTGACTTAATTGAAAGAACCAAAAAAAAAAAATGAAACTAGTCTGGAAACAAAACCTTGAAAAGGCAGAATGTAGTGGAAGAAGCTAAATTTAACTGTAATAAAAAATTAACTGGAAGAAATAAAAGAAAACTAAAACTCGATCCCTGGCTTAGTTTCCAATAAAATGCATATTAAAGTCAAACAATCGAAGAGTAAAGAATTCAAAGTAAATACTAAAATTTAGCTGGAAGAGTAAAGATTAAAAACTAAAGTATGTATAATCAAACGTAAATTCACTGTCACTTGTATTTTTCGAAGATTTTAACTGTCGCGTTTTTTCTGTTCAGCTATTCAACTGGTATTATTTATTTCACATTTTAACTGTCGTTTCACTCCTTCGATAGAATGTGATTTATAAGCACATTTTAAGTTCTAGATTTTTAACTGTCGAGGTTATTTTCCAAAGATTTTTACTGTGATGATTTTTTCTATCCAGCTATTAATTACGATTATTTATTTTACATATTAACTGTCGTTTCACTCCGTCGATAGAATATGATTTGTGGATTTTTCATTCATATTAACCAACTCAAAGGGGAAAAATGTCAATATAATAAATTGAACTGGAGGAAAAAAATATAGCTGGAAGAAAAACAACTGAAAACTAACTTGAAATTCCATGTCCATAAACGAGTTTGAATAGAAAACATAAAAATTTAAAAAAAGAAATTAGCAAATTAGCTTGTGAAACTTAACATAAAGAGCACTTTTAACTGTTAGAGCAAAATTTTTTAAACGGAAAATGAGCAATAACTTTATTCATATTCTTAGTGTAAATATTTCAAATAAAATTCACTTTAACAGAACTCAAAGACAAAAACCATAAAACTGATCAGCTTAACTGGAAGAGCAAATTTAACTGGTCGATTTTTGCACTACCTAGTTAAATTTGCTCTACCAGTTAAACTGAAAACTGAAACTAGAAACCAACGGTTCGTACTTTCAACTCATGGATACAAACATTACTTACATAACTTACTTACATAACTGTGGAATTTAATTAAAATCGTGGAAATTAATTGAGGTTAGAAATGAATAATTTTGCATGAAACAAAAACCAAACAATTGAAAAACAAAAATTCCTTTTTAAAACATTAATCCGTGGAGTGCTATATTTAAATGGAACGTAACCTCGTTTTTTTTTTTTTTTTATTTTGACACTTGACAGTTAACGTTTCTTTCTCGTTTTTCAGCCAACGTAGGTGCATTGTTTACGTTTCGCAAACGAGTGTTTGCAGCGAATAATTACAATTGTTGATCAAAAGCTCACAAAAGTTCACCAACGCAACGAATTTAATTTAATTTACGTTCGTTGGAATCGAACCGAAGGAATTGCTCAAAACAACACACAAACGCATATCGTCGTCGAGCCATTTCTTTCAAATGAAACAAATACACGAAAATTGATTGAATTCGGGGGGGAAAACCCCCCCGACAGTCGACTTACCGCAGAAACGTAGCGAGGATTCGCTTCGATATTTCCGTTGGAATTTTTCCGCTGGCGTTCACCTCAATCACAAACAATCATTTTTAAGCGGAACTACGGGGGCGGCGGCGTTCGTTTGTTTTTCCGGTACCGCGGGCCCCGACCGAAACGGTAAAACGCGACGGGTGCAATATTTTTGGCACAGTTGTCGTCAGCTGCCCGTGTAGTGGAGCTTTTTCGAGCTTTCCGTTGTACACGCGGTCGTCGATCGATAGCGACGTCGCAGTGACGTCATGACGGCGCTCCGAACACAAACCGAGCTTGAAATCCAGCTTTTGATGGAGATGGGCGCGGGAGCGGCGTACGTTTCGAAAGTCAGTCACAAGGGCAGTGTATCGTTCGGCCGTCCGTCCGTCCAACTGCGTCACGTTTTCGCGTGGGCGTCGCCGCCGTGGAAAATTTTATTATTTTGACGCTTAGTTTATTTTTAACGAAAGTTCGCTTCACACATGTAACTCGCGATTTGATTGTACAGGTACGATGTAACGCTTCCGGTCAAACCGGAAATTACCCACCGTACGTGATAAATATTACGTTACGGCAAAAATAATTCAAATTGGGGAGTCTATACAGACTTATATGACTTATATGTGATAGTACGTGATTAAAAGTATCACTAATTTTATTTACGTGTAAAAATATTTCTTATTTCAACATTTTGTAAATTTTTGGAATGAATTGTTTTTCGGATAATTCTTGTTATATGGGGAAGTTGATGTTCATCGGAATACCAACTTTCCTTCACGAATCCATTTTTTTCTGCTCGTAATTTTTACTTTCTTCCTTTTTACCCCTTTGTATTTTCAATTCTTATATTCCAATCTCCCCCAACCCTTTTATATAGTGGTCGATAGTCTAGTCGCGTCTGTCAATATTTCTCCCATATCTTTCTCCCTCTAGAACTTACCCGATTAGCTCATTCTTCCACATGAGTTTCCACGATGGGGAGTTGATTTTCATCGGAATACCAACTTCTCTTTATCCATCCATTTCAACATCTTTTTTCCATTATATTCCGTGTCCTTCGTTTTTCTACTCGTAATTTTTTTGTACTCGTTTGTCTCTTCAATCCTTATATTCCAGTCTCCCCCAACCCCTACATATTGAGTCCATTGGTGTTTCCACGTGAATTTGCTCGGTAACCAGCTTTGACATTTCTTCCATTCTTTTCCAACGACCGCGACGTCTGTACCATCTAACACCTAGTAAGCTGTCTTCCACTCTATGTTTGATCGTCACTTTTGTACCCACTTCTTCCTTCAGTTTACAATGCTTCCATTGTCCCGTTTGTTGTTTTCATTTGTTCATGCCTGCCTTTCAAGATTATAGAAATCCTTTATTCCCAGTGGTGGGATCCATAGGGAGGAATTACCCCCCCCCCCTTCCTCCGCTGGAAACGATTTTTATCAATTGGGTTGGGTTCGCTCCGTAATCGAAAATTACAATGAAATATAACAAACATTAAGTATAGATCTTCACGTTTGTAATATTTCATTGTAATTTTCGATTACGGAGCGAACCCAACCCAATTGATAAAAATCGTTTCTAACGAATGGGGGGGTAATTCCTCAACATGGATCCACCACTGGAAATGAAGGATTTCTATAAACCTTTTTATTTTTATCAATTGGGTTGGGTTCGCTCCGTAATCGAAAATTACAATGAAATATTACAAACATTAAGTATAGATCTTAATGTTTGTAATATTTCATTGTAATTTTCGATTACGGAGCGAACCCAACCCAACTGATTCATAACGTGTTTTTTTTCCTTTAATTTTCTTCTGCGGCTGTAGATCAATCAGTAAAATTATTTTTAAGTAGCCCCGCCCCCACAGATCAGACTGTCTATGGCATATGTACAGCCAAGCTAAAGGATTTTTTTTCGGAAAGTGAGCGTTTTTTATTAAAAAATAAATTGTACAAAATAGCTTGGATTGGCAAAACCACAAAAATGTTATACAGGTGTTGTTCTTAATTAAATTATATTTAAAATTAATTTAATTAAATTTATATTATAAAGACGTCAAACAAATTAAAAATGCATAAATAATTTCCATATCGTTGGGTTGTGGGAGGAAAAGGACAGCTTTTCCAATTCGCGAGAATATGAATAGATCTTGAATCAATAATTGATGTGTTGAACAAATTATTTGCCTTTTAAATAAACAAAAAAATACACCCTTGAAGCATTAAATGATAAAACATAGAACAGGTAAATTAGATCGAAATAGTTTTAATAGGTGGTAGCTTAGCTAAACTCAAAAAGTAAATCCGCAAAAACGGCGGTATCTTACCGGATGTGCCAGAAAAACACACAAAACTTGAGTACGGCCCTAAAAAATTATGACACTTTTCTAATCACGTTATAAGTCACAGTAGCTTCACAGTTGTTTGTCAGTTTTAGGTAATTTAGGTTGAGTTCTCGGCCGAAAATATCGATAATATCGTTTTCTAGAAATTCAGATAAAAACGTCAAACATTTCAAACGTGCATTTTCGCTGGTGTCGCTAAGTTCGTCAAAAAAATTATAATTTTGTAATAAAAATTATTAAAAATTTATAAAAATAATATACAGATTGTTTAGAATCGACATCGGCCATTTTGCAGTGATTGTGTTTAAATATTTTGAAATTTCGATTAATCGTAAAGACTGTAAAGCGATTTATAAACAGTCTATATAATAATACCTACATAACAATAAAATGTATAAGATATGAGATGTCATCGATATTATAACCTAAAAAAATTGCTGTAAATGTCGCTTACTTGACTGAAACGTTGACCTTTAACTTGAACGTGAAGTTTTTCCCTTAATTTCGTGTTTTTGTATAAAAGGATATATACGATACAAAAATATTAAAGAATGAAGTATAAAATACAAAAACACTGTGAATGAAGTATAGATATAATAAACATCAAGGATAGAGTATAGTTGTTAACTACGACATAAAATTCTTTCAAGCGACCACTGCAATCATTCCTATAACTAGAGAGTTAATTTATTCAGTTGGTTGATTTTAAACTCATTCAAAGTGGAATTTCAACGAAATATCCATCTTAAAAGCAAGCAATTTTCTTCTTTTGCACGAGAGCTACATTTAGCTCACGGATTTTTATCTAATGACATTTACAAAGAATCGTGATTGTGTGTGGTTTCATGAAACGACTTTTTGGAAATTGTATTTGCAAACAATCCAAATAAAAAATTGTGGAATAATTTTTGCGAATTTATATGCTAGATGTACCGCCATCTTGTGCAAGCCATATAAATCGTATCAACGCAAGTTCGATTAATCCGAATGCTCCGAACCAAAAGATAAATATAATCGTTGTTGACGCTTATTTGTGCGCATTTTAAGTAAACAAAGCTGAACAAGGCAATCACACCAGTTAAGAGTTGACCCTTCCTCTGTGACAAAGGTCTGTGTCAAACATGAAGCTTTTGTGGTGCATTTTCGCCGTTCTATCGCTCGCGAGGGCCGATTTCCATCCCCTTTCCGACGAATTCATCGAAAACGTGAACGCCGCGCGAAGTACTTGGAAAGCCGGTAGGAATTTCGCCCAAGATGTCTCGATGGCCTACGTGAGAAAACTAATGGGGGCTTTACCCGAACCGAAAAAATTACCGGCAATCAAGCACGATTTGGAGGGCGTCGATTTGCCCGAAAATTTCGACGCACGCGAAAATTGGCCTCAGTGTCCCACGATTCGGGAGATCAGAGATCAGGGATCGTGCGGGTCATGTTGGGTACGTAGCCGCTTATCATGTTTGTCGCACATCAATTTATGTATAAATGTAAAAAAATATATTTTTAAAAGGTGATTCACTGAAACGATATCTTGAGTCATGACACTCCATGACTCAGTGCTATGGATGAAAATTATTAATATATTGACATATTCGTGTTTAATGATTTTAGCTATAATTTTATGGAACACACTGTATATTATAGGTGTAGGTGTAAATTGGTTATTTTTTTAATTCAATTGGTTATTTGGAAAGTTGACAGTTCCGACATTTTAAATTCCCAATTTTTGACATTTGATAGCTATTGGCACTTTGAGTCTGATAACAGTGATAACCATGGTAACACAACGCAATCAGAAAAAACCCAAAGTTTAGAATTTAAAACCTTTGAGTTGGCGAGGTTATCGTCACAAACCTAAGAAATCACACTACCCATTCCAATCCAAAACACAGTCTTTAATGTTTGCAATCTTGGGTTTACGAATAAATTGGAAATCAAGTCGAACCTAGCGCAACCCAAATCTAAATGTTTAGGTTTGATTTACTTTGATGATTTGGAAAAGATGGTTTGAATGAATAATCGAATCACTCGAACCCAGAAACCCAAAAATTGGTTGCCTATCTTTTTCAGAAGGTTTTCGGTTTATCAATTATAAAAATGGACCGAACCCAACCAAAGTAAGGGTGTAACTTTGCATATTTTAGAGTTACTTTATTATATAGGTTTACGAACTAAAAATTAGCAAATCCAAACGAAAAGAAGTCGGCGAAACCCAAATCTCATAGATTTAAACGCCTTGGGTTTGCGAACGAATTAAAAAAAAAAAACTAACAGTTTGCACAGCGATTTTAAAACTTGGCTACATAAGTTGGAAAATGCTTCAAACCAATCAAACGGTTACGGTTACGGTTCGTAGTTTTGGGTTTACGAAGCTAATTTCCAACAATGAGATTGCGATCATTTAAAAAAATATAAAAAAGTGAAACACAACGAACCATGCTTGAAAAAGCTTCGAACGACCAATTCAGACAATTGAAAGAGGAAGAACCCTGGGCCCTTTACAATATTAAACCCAATAGTTTAGGATTTGCAATGTTTACGAAGCAATTTCAAAATTAAGAATTGAATGCCAGAAATTATAGAAAAAATCAAACTCAAGCGAAACCAACGCAAGGTTTGTAATTTTGGGTTTATGAAGCCTTAAACCTTGGGTTTGTGATGATTTAAATTTATTAAAGGTTTTTAGGGGAAAAAATTCCAACCCAACCCAAGCGGATTAAATCCAAATCCCAAAGCTTTTTGGTTAATAACTTTGGATTTTCAAGTAACGTTAGGGTTTACATGGATTTGGGTTTACGAAGTAGTTCGAAAATTTTAATATTGCAAAGAAGCTTCTCATTAGTAATTAAAAAAAGTAATGAAATCAAGCGTATTAAATCCATGTAAACCCAATCAAATTCAAATCCCAAAGCTGTTTGGTTAATAACCTTGGATTTTCAAGTAAGGGTTAGAGTTTGCAAGGTTTTGGGTTTGCGAAGCAGTTCGAAAAATTTAAAGTTGCAAAGAAGCTTCTCATTAGTAATTAAAAAAAGTAATGAAATCAAGCGTATTAAATCCATGTAAACCCAATCAAATTCAAATCCCAAAGCTGTTTGGTTAATAACCTTGGATTTTCAAGTAAGGGTTAGAGTTTGCAAGGTTTTGGGTTTGCGAAGCAGTTCGAAAAATTTATAGTTGCAAAGAAGCTTCTCATTAGCAATTAAAAAAAAGTAATGAAGTCAAGCGTATTAAACCCATGCAAACCCCAAGTTTGTAAGCTTGGGTTTGTAAAAAAATCCAAAATAAAATTTAAATCTTCAAAACAAATGCTCTTATTCAGACGAAACCAACTCTATTAGGCGCAAAGATTTTTGGTTTACGAACCCAATTTCAAACGTTTATCCAATTTTTCCAGGCTTTTGGAGCTGTGGAAGCAATGTCGGACAGACTTTGCATCCACACGAACGGAACCACCCACTTCCGATTCTCATCAGACGATCTCCTTTCCTGCTGTTACACCTGCGGAATGGGTTGCAATGGTGGATTCCCGGGGGCCGCGTGGAGTTACTGGGTTCGCAAAGGTATAGTCTCGGGCGGCAGGTACGACTCGCATCAGGGTTGCCGCCCCTACGAAATCCAACCTTGCGAACATCACATAAACGGATCGAGGCCCGCTTGCGATGCCACCGAAGGCCGCACGCCCAAATGCAACAAAATCTGCGAGGCCGGTTACACCATTCCTTATAAGAACGACCGCCATTTCGGTAGCAAGGCCTACTCCGTCAGGAGCATAGTCGAGCAAATTCAAATTGAAATTATGAAAAATGGACCGGTGGAGGCGGCGTTTTCGGTTTACGAAGACTTTATATTGTACAAGAGCGGTAAGATTGATAAGTTTTATTGTTTGTGTTTAATTTTTACACTTCAGGTGTGTACCAGCACGTCAGCGGACCAATGTTGGGGGGACACGCCGTTAGGATTTTAGGTTGGGGCGTCGAAAACACGACACCTTATTGGTTGGTGGCCAATTCGTGGAATTCCGATTGGGGCGACAACGGATACTTCAAGATACTTCGCGGTAGCGACCACTGTGGCATCGAAGGTTCCATCAATGCTGGATTGCCGAAGTAATACTTTATCTCTGTCAATTTATATCAGTTTATAATTACGTTTCTGAAAGTTTTCTTTGTCATGTGTAATTTTTATTAGTAAATCGTTAGAATTGTAATAATAATTTACCTGCACACATCAAACCTATTGACGACAGTATTTAAAAAATCTCCGAGTATGGCGACGACTTGTAAATATTTGGGAAAAGTGGTAGATGGGATCATAGATTATGACAAATAATGACATATTTTTATCATTAATTTATTAAACAAACGGATAGTTACAACTCACTATATCATTCTTCTGAGGAGTTCGTTAATCTTATCCTCTCGATTACCAAAATCACCACCTTCAACGTAATGATTGGTCTTCTTCCTCCAACCCCCGGTTGGTGTGTTCAACTACAATAAAAAAAATCGTTTTACACAAAACCTTAACCTCAAGCGACAATCACAACAGTTACAATCCAAATCACAATTGTCTCTTAAAATTTCTCAAAACTGTACATTTAAACAGCCAACCGAGAAACAAAAGAATTCAATGTACCCAACGTGTTTCAACACGAAGTTCACAAAATCAAAAGAACGTGCAGATCGAGTTGGGTTTGAAAACACAAAACGCTCACCTTAAACGGCCAAAGGAAATTGGACGCATATTTAAACTTTGGTCCAACGGTGAAGATTTCGTGTATCAAATCTTCTGTACATATTATGTCGGATTTTCCCAGCTTGTCCTCGATAATTTGATTGCCAGTGATGGGGATGCGTTGTCCTTTAATTTTCGCAAAACCACGCTTGTAGATCAACTCCCTGACCGATTTTAAATTCGGGTAACCCCACGTTATGTATGGCTCACATATACGCAACATGTTTATGGTGGCCTTGTTTAATTTGATGAAGACTCCGTTGTTGATTTGTCGCAGACGGAACAACTGAAGAACTTTACGGACTTTCGGGGCCACTTTGTTGATACTAAAATTTATGAATTAATGCAGGAAATAATACGATAAAAATGTACGTCTCTATGTATTGATTTGTTTTTAAAGACAACAATACGAAAACTTTAATTTTGGACAGCATGGAAACTGATTGGATAAAGCACCAATCACTTTGGAAGACGTCCGTTTGAAACGTAACTTACCCCCGGATACGAATGACGAAGGCTAGTTTGGCTTCGCCCGGGATGTAGTAATTCCCTCGGTTTCGGGCCTGACGTGCCAGTCGGATTTCATCTCGTTCTTTCAAACGGTATTCTTTGACGTATTGTTCGGCACGTTTGAAGATCAATTTGCGTTTTTTAATGTTATCTGTGCGTTTTTTGATTGAAGTTTGCACCCTCGCCGCACGATTCGCATCGCGCCTTTTGCGATGCTTGAGAACGGATTCGGGAACTGCGGGCAATCCCTTGACCGTTTTCACCTTTTTGTCGCTGAAAATAAAATGTTTTTACCTCGAACATGTTGGATATTTTCGGAATTCGTACGTCATTTACAAACAAAATTTTTGTTTTATTTTGCATACAGATGTTTGTTTGTAAAAACAAGATGATGATTCGTTTTTTAATTACGAAGATGATTATGATTATTAAAGATTTTATAAATTTTATAAAAACTTACGTCGGCGCCATTGTTGACTTGGTGAAAGAAAGAAGTGCCAACCTTATTTGATAATAATAGAGAAAAACCACGTATAGCCAACCTTATAATTTTATGTTGTGGATTCTATGGATCCTAATTCAAATTCATAATAGTGATGCGCAATGGACCGCATTAGTGATGACTGATGACGTCAAAAACGATCACAAATTTAAACTGGAATCATTCACATTTTGACCGTCTTAAAACTAACCCTTATGGTTCATATAAATAGGTGTCAAATTAATAGGACAATTTTGAATCAGCTGATATGTCCTTATTATTATAAACATGTAAAATAAAAGGTTGTTATATGAGCATTCTTCAACTTTTAAGTTTATATCAGTGTATATACATCACTTTAAAATATTGTAATAATTGTTTTAATTGAATTCTACAAAGCGATGCGCTTTTCTCCATCTTTAAGTTGGTATACATGTAACTTCATAGCTTCTCTCGGGGCACCAGATTTCTTTGTTTTGTTTTCTCTCTTCGTGCTTTCCGTGTCTTCCTTTGCGTGTTGTTTAGAGAAAGTTCAAATAACTAAACTGAAACACCAGCAACACACAACGAAACATATGACACATAACCATAAAATATATACATAAAACGACACCTCGGAGAGAGGCTATGCAGTAATGCCAATTCATATGCACGTAATATGCAGTGGCTTTTTGAATTTGTTTAACAATTACAGGCAAAATTTTAAACGGAGACATATGGTGAAATATAAAGTTAGAAGTTGAATAATGCTCATATAACAATCTTGTACTTTACTTGTTTATAATAAGTACATAACAGCAGATTTATTATTGTCCCATTTAATTTGACACCTATTTATATGTATCATAAGAAACAGTTTTAAGACGGTCAAAATTTACAGAGTGAGCAACTGGAAGTGACCACCACGTGACCACATACGTCATAAAAATAGTGTATTTTTTTGTTTTACTGCTACCCATACTGCTTATTGTATTTACGTTCTGTCATCTGTCATTTAACGTGTTTGAAAGCGCTAGTTTTTATGTTTCTCCAAATTATTTCTGTATTAAATATAT
>JAFFZR010027858.1:0-17670 GCA_018397195.1 Lethrus apterus | reverse complement strand
TCACACTTCAAGTAAATAATAAGATAAACTTTGTAGAGATTAATCCATTGATCATTCCTTTTTCTTAATAAAAAAGGAAATGGCAGAATGATTAGAGAAAATTGAACAAATTTGGAAAAATACAAGATTGGATGGATTGAATATGGTTAGCGCAGGGTTGGGTTGGGTCATTTAAAAAACCATCGTGGGTCAGTGTCTGACCCGCGGGTCATAGGGTCGCCACCTCTGCCCTAATAGCTTGATGACCTGTCTATTCTACAGCACTTTGTTTTTGACAAATTTTCCAAGTTTTTTTTTTCAACAGACCACGGACTCGATTGCATTGCATTGCAAAAGCTAAAAACCGGAACTTGAAATACATCACAGAAAATATACTGCGTCGTTAAAGAGGATCTGTTGGTCCAAGAATAATATGGTGTTTATGACTTTGGAACCTTTTCTAGTTGTTCTGTATTGTTCTGTATTGTTGTTTTCTGGCTGTATTTCTGACTGTGTTCCTGTTGGCATTTTAATGGCAATAAAGAATAACAATAACAACATTAACCCACTCTGACATGTATTATTTGAGTCAATTGTCGTTTTACAACTTATACATAAATTTACCGTGCATTAAAAAGTCCTACATGTTCTTTTGACATGAGGGAGTTGACATGAAGGCAATGAAATTTCGTCCTGTTTGCTGCAAGTTTAAAACTTAGGGAACAATTAAAAAATTTTATGGTCTGATAATCGCGCAGTCCATTGATGATTTTTTGTTGTTTTATAAAAAACGACGACAATTTAAAAACAATATACAGGATGAGTCACCAGATATTGCCACCTATAATAACTCTGAAAGTATGATAGTAGTAGAAAAGTTTTTGAAACAAAAGTTGCATAGGACAACGGGGGCTATTGTATGACGTTAGTTTTTTGTTGCTAGGTGTAGTCGCTTCAGAGATTTGAAGGTCAACTTTTTTTTTCAGGATGCTATATTTTAGTACTTATTTTCTGATAGCGGCTATCGAGACGAATCCAATGATGTGCAACATTAAGGTCTTTGAAGGTCAACGAAGGTCAAAAAGGTGAAATGAACTATTTACAGAAGGTGATCGAAGTGATTCCTGCAAGAAACATTAGGTCCGTTATTGGAAGAAATACCTTTAGAAACAAGGCACAAAATGTAGTATCAACACGATGGGTGCCCGGCACATTTTCCGCTGATGGCTAGAAATGAATTGCAAAGAAGATTTCCAAATCGTTGGATTGGACGCGGAGGAGATGTATCGTGGCCGGCTCATCGCCAGACTTGACGCCTCTGGATTTTTTCTTAAAAAACATTGTTTATGAAGAAGTTCTAACTACACCTGAAGATATGCGAGAGGGAATTGTCAGAGTATGTGCTTCGATAAGTGCCGAAGTGATAAGGAATACCACTCAATCCATGATAAGGAGATTGCAGCACTGCATTGATAACAATGGTCATCACTTCGAAGACCTTCTATAAATGTAAGTTCATTTCACCTTTTTGACCTTCGTTGACCTTCAAAGACCTTAATGTTGCACATCATTCGATTCGTCTCGATAGCCGCTATCAGAAAATAGTACTAAAATATAGCATCCTATATGAAAAAACAAAGTTGATCTTCAAATCTCTGAATCGACTCCACCTAGCAACAAAAACCGTCATATAATAGCTCCTGTTGTCCCTTGCAACTTTTGTTTCAGAAACTTTTCTACTACTATTATACTTTTAAAGTTATTCTAGGTGGCAATATCTGGTGATCATCCTATAGTATAAATTTCTTACTGGCGATCATTCTTATAATGGGCATATCCAATTGAACACAGAACCGTACCGAAAACCAAATACGACATATACAACACTTAAAATGAAGTCGGTACCGCGGTTTTTTCGGATTAAGGTTTGGGATAAGATCAGTTGTCAACTGCTAAAGTAGGTAACCTATTTCAGAAAAAGGCTGTTCCAGGACGAAATAAACCAGGCTTATAAATCAATTATTTAGAAAGATGGAGGAAAATACTTAGGTGAAGGTAAACTGCGTGCGACATTACAACTAACTGTCCGTTCAAAAAATATTTTAATAACACATTCTTTGAATCTGTTTGAATATTACTCACTCCTAACATTTTAATTTTTAAAGGATTCCAGGCATAAAAAAAATCAAAATTTTGAAATTATAATTTGTCACCTATAATTTTATTTCCAATTGGCAGAAATAATATAAAAGATCAATTTTTCTTTTCCTACAAACAAACTTTAAAGAACATGTGCCAAAAATTTAAAAAAAAGTTCTTATAATAGACCCTTATAGATGGTCTATTTAAAAGCATACTTTTTTAAATATATTATATTTTAGCAGCCAATAAGACTCAATAGTATCTGTAAAAATACGGACTACTCATTATGGAAAGCCACCAGATTACAAGATCTGTAATGTCAATATCCCCAATCAGAACGGAACATGGCAATGTCTGCCATGTTCAGCAGAAACATTTAAACCAAACAGAATCAACTAGTTTTAACTTTGAAAAAAATAATCAATCCAGTTTCAGAAGAAATAACTTTCGCTAATCTAGAAGGAATGGTTAAGGAATTTAAAGATAATTTAAATCCCAAAAAAAGCTCATGGTTTCGACAGGATCACTGCAGAATTGTTGAAGTAACGATTTGAAATCGGCTATTTCAAAAATCTTTAAAAAATTGCTAGTTAAAGATTAAGACTAATAATTGAAAAAAAAAAGAGGTTTGATTCCAGATCATTAATTTGGCTTTCAACAGAAGCGCACAACAATACACCAGGTACGTACATACAATTACTGCTTTAATAAACAGGTTTACTCGTCCGTATTCCTAGATGTGGCAAAGTCAACAAAGTGTGGCATAAAAAAATCCATGAAATAAAAAAAAATATTACCCAAGTAATATGTCGAAATTTTATCCTCATACTTGCCTGATTCAGAATTAAACAGGACGACGATGCTTAAAGAAGTGAATGCTGGACGACAAATGGATAATAAAAAACATTTCTGTAAGGAAATATGTAATAAAATACATGATAAGAAGAACGAAGGGACATAAATAATTGTCACTTTTTTATGTCATAAAGAATGGAAATTTCGTTGACGAACTGAGCATAAAAGCACTACTAAATTTTGTTAACTGTGCAACCGTTCAACTTACGTTAGATTTTTTCGAAGAAAAAATATAAAGCTTTACGACCGAAATGATGCGAGTACATCCTCTCCTTCTCCCCATACAGCGTTATATTACGAACGATATACGGTGGTTTACCCTCGAATGGAGCTTTATTGTACGCACTGCATTAAACATGTGATATTTGTACAATAGACACCCCAGGCAGTCTCGAGTGTTTTATAGCCTGTCAAACAGGGGAAGGTGACTGGCATGTCGCCATTTTACATTGTAATTATTCAAATGCACTTGGTACGAATGTGCGACGCATTCCACTTTACAAGTGGGGATTAGGAATAGGTTCGTCAACACGGAAATACTTTTATCGAGTGGTGCATCTATTTGAATAAAGGGCTCATCAATGCGAGTATGTGTTTAGATATATTCAATGGATATTAGATGGAAATTAAATAGAAACCCGGTATTATCATATATATAATGAATGCTTGAGTAAAGAGGTGCGCCATTATAAATTGAGCAAAGTGGTCGATGTAATTAAGTAATTTTTATGTAGGTATATGAAGGTATTACGAAATACAATTTTCATTTGCTATTTTGTCTTGTCTTATGAAAAGTAAGATTGCATTACAACATTCGTGGCGCACATAAGAAAAGCAATTGACTGTCTTACGAAAGTCTGAATCCCATCTGGGTAAGTTTTTGCCAGCCTTGGCCACCTACAAAACTCCTACTTGCGCCAGAATCTAACAATCTTATCTCTAAAAAGGAAAGCCGGGGAAAGATTCTGGTTCTATCATTACATATTGCGATGGTTAGGACGCCACTCATTACTCCTTTTTAAGCAGCGCCCTCTTATGACGTTACAATCGGGGAAGCTTTGAACGGGTTGAACGGCTTTGAACAATTTTTGATCAGTTTGATCAATTCTGTTAAAAAGCTGTTCAAAGGTCTTCAAAAGCTATTCAAAGCTGATCGAAGCTGGCTAAAAACTGTTGTAGTCTGTTCAACCCGTTCAAGACTTCCTCGATTGTGACGTCACAAAGCTTAAAAGAATTAATATTACTTCCGATATACACGGAAATGGAAACAAAATATTTTTTTTTGTAATCTTAGTGCCCAGTAAGATTATGTCGTGGCGTGGAGTTTCAAGGAGATTTTCTAAAATTCTTTTCAGCATGTCTATGAGTCATAGAAAATAACTGTTATAGTAATTTTAAAAAGATAAATTTATAGTTTCTTTATTGGTTTTCCTTATGTGTATTTTGTTAAGAATAATTAATGGGCAACAAGATTATTAAAAAATGTCGCCTTGCCATGTTTTTTTAGTTATTCTGCTTACACAAGTATTTAAAAAAATATATTATAAATTTTAAAATAATTCTTTAATGAACAGTTGAAAAATCGCACGAAATTTCATCTAAAACATTTTTTTGTTATCTTTTTAAATAATTGACTTATAATCCCGTCTTGTATGTCGCAAGATATGTTGAAAACAATTTTGTAAAGTGTGTTCTATACGAGGACCACTAATTTAAAAATTTACATATTTAAGCTATTAGTTTGTTCTTCTTCAGTAACACACGTTTTTAAACAAAAATTTTCGCTTTATTGCATGAAACGTAAATATTATGTAATTATATTTTTATATTGCAGCCTTACAAATTATATTCATGAATATGTACATAACGTAAATCAAATTCTTTACAATTTTTGTGCTATTCGCAATACTGATACACCAGAAAATGCAATTGAGTTAAATTTCAAACTTGCAAAATTATAAAAAAATACAATGTGTATATTTTTATATTTTCTTGTGCAGCTGTTTCGATTTTCATTGAACACGAAATTGCGGCTGTGATTTCCGTAGCTAAAAGGCCAAACATACCAGCATCCAACATCATCGACGAAGGACTTCTTGGTGAATCAATATAGAAATGTCAGCAAGCACACTTATTTCCCATATCTTGAAAGGTTTACTCGTCGAATCGGGAACGCCGAATACACTCTCGTATTGCTTTTCTTGCATCGACACTTTTAGTTGGAAGACTTCTATTTATTTCCTACAGCGTCGGAGATAATAGAAGTATTGAAAACTGTTCAGATCGAAATTAAACAAAGTACACATAATACTACATTTTATTATAGGAAACTTTAACAAAACTGCTTCGTTGTTATTTTCGTGTTGACGTAAAATATTTAAAATTACATATGTTGAAAATTTGAAAAAAAATGTTTGTAAATTTCAAATGGGATCGGCACAAAAAATGCTACATTATTAGTAAATATTTAAACGAAGCTATTATTGAAATTTAATTTCATGTAAGCTTTATTTGTATTTTATTCAATGTTTGTTTTTTTACAAATTAGGAAATTCGAAATAAATTAAGCGTTCGACTGCTCATGAAATCTATTATTTGTTTTAGTAATTTTTAACGAGGGGGTTTCGGTAAAAAATTATACTCAATAAATGTTTGAATAACATACATACAGGTGCTCATTTTTCGTTCAATTCGTTTTGTATCTCGCTTAGATGAGATACAAATAAATTGGGACAAAGTCGCGTAATATGTTGCTCATTAATGATTCGTAAAGAAATTCTAACTATCTTTTGTTTTTGAAATATTTGGAAAAAAATTGAAAAAATAAATAAATTTTAGTATCTTGACCCAAACTTCTTTAAAAATCATTTTTTTTCGATTATCTCAAAACCAAATGAAGATAGGTTGAATTTCTTTACGAATTATTAATGAGCAATAAATTTCGCAACTTTTTCCTAATTTAACCGACCTCGTATCTTTTAAGCTAGGCTTACCAATGGTAAGCCTCGAAAAATATATAGTCTGTTCACGGAAAAATTCTACAGTAGCTGACTTTTTTATTTAAAGAGATACAAACTTAGTTAAACTTAGTTTAAGTACCTTGCAATGCGCATTTCGCGCATTAAATTATAAAACAAAGAACATCGCGTTGCTAAGATACAAGCACAACGATACATTTTTTAAATTGAACACCCTGTATATTTAAAATTTTTAAGTTGTTCTGGTTGCCTGCTATAATTAATTATAAACGAATTCTTCTCTAGAATCGCTAGTTAAGGAGTTAAAAAGAAAAACAATAATTTCTTGCATTCTGGGTGTTCACGAATTATTCTACAATAGCTAACTTTTTTATTTAAAGCGATACAAACTTGGTTAAATGGACAAAGTTTAAGTACCTTGCAATGCGCATTTCGCACACTAAATTATAAACAAAAGAACATCGCGAATTATATTTGATTAATTAATGAAATTTGCAAAATTATTTTCCCAAAAACTCTATTAATAACGGTTTTAGAAAAAAATTGTCTTATAATTAATTATAGCAGACAATCAAAGCAACTTAAAAAATATATACAGGCTGGTCAATTAAAAAAATTAATCTTTATGCTTGTATCTTAGCAAGGCGATGTTCTTTTGTTTTATAATTTATTGCGCGAAATGCGTATTGCAAGGTATTTAAACTTTGTCCATTTAACCAAGTTTGTATCTCTTTAAATAAAAAAGTTAGCTGTTGTAGAATAAATCGTGAACACCCAGAGTGCAAGAAATTATTGTTCCTTAACTAGCGATCGTAGAGAAAAATTATCTTATATTTAATTATAGCAGGCAACCAGAGCAACTTAAAAATATGAAAATATACAGGGTGTTCAATTGAAAAAATAAGCGTTATGCTTGTATCTTTGCAATGCGATGTTCTTTTGTTTTATAATTTATTATGCGAAATGCGTATTGCAAGGTATTTAAACTTTGTCCATTTAACCAAGTTTATATGTCTTTAAACAAAAAAGTTAGCTATTGTAGAATTTCCCGTGAACAGACTGTATACCTATATAATATTTAGCCACTAAGAGCTATTAATTGATCACTCGCTCATTTCCTAGAAATTGGCTTGGTTATTCTTCAAAAATAGATGATAATTTTCCAACAGAATGGCTTTACTGTTTGCTTATCTGCTTGTTAATTAATTAATATCTCAGACATCAGTTCAAATAACAATTATGTATAATTGCACTGAACTGCCTATCTGGTTTGGTTTTAATTTTGTAACTTCACAAGGAGTACACAGTTAACATTTTTTGACCAAAGTTTTAAAGATTTAATTGAACTTATTATAGATTATTTGGACGTCTTATGCCACAGTTCTTCTTCCTGAGTTTGTGATTTTCAACTATTATATTATAATATTCTTGTAATATTTCCATTGAAGCAGCCTGCATTTATTCATTTCGTACTTCAATATATACCCATTTTTTTCTCGTTTACCTAAAAGCATAAATCATAACTGACAAATATAAATTAGTGTTCACATATATCACATGCGTTTGGAACAAGCATGCACAGAATACATCATTATTGACATTATTAATTATAGTTCATTATTTCGAAACCAAGGGACTTTTTGTAAATACTGTTTAAATTAATATTGGATTAATCAGCGCTGCGGAGTACCATTGTAAATCACTAAATGTTCGATGGGCGAAATTGATTTTTACGTTTTAATTTAAATATATATACTGTTACACATCGAAACATATAATATGTGTGAGTACCATTTATTATTAAGTTCATAAAATTAAACATTTATTTAAATTACAACGTTTGATTTATTGTTTATGTAGAGTTCTAATTTATGCGTTTCAAATATGTTTTATGTAATGCACCGGAGTACATTATTCATTTTTAAATTTCTGATAAATTATCAAATTATTTATGGAAATATTAATTTATGGAAATTATTTAAAACATGTAATCAACATGGAGGCACAAAAAAGAAATATCATGAATTTTAAATAAACATTTCGTAAATAAAAATGATCACCGAAAATACATTTTGTAAAGTTAAGTGGAGAAGATACCTTAAAAGAACGCAAAATTGCCTCCACTCGAAAAGCACCATCACGTTAATAAAAATATATTTTAAATTAGGTTGTACGTGAGAATGCTTCCGTTGAATATAATTTAAAATGCACGTCCGAGAGATGTCGGCGGTTGGTAAGGTGAGGAGGTTTGCATTCATTTTAAATTGCAAACTTGATGTAATTTCCGTTTAAAGCCGAAATGATAAGGAAAACCATTATGCCGCTAGATTATGAGCCCCAGTGGCCGCATAATTTTCGTTAATCGATATTCCTGGTCTTATTTGCGCGGGAAGTTTAGGAAGAATGCCAAATTGGATGTACATTCTGAATAGTAAATTGGCCGAGTGAGAGATTCCAGTTTCGACAAAAAAAATCTGTGGGTAATGACTTATTTCATTTATCGATATGGTACTTGAAATCGTTTTAATTTTTTTTATACAGTTCTTTATGTAAACGTCTTACATTTGTTATTCTGCCCTGAACGATAACTTCAATGTCTTTCTCAAAGAATATCCGTGACTTTTGTTCATCAAATATTACCAACACATATAGTACCGCTACGAGAAAACGAAATTGAACTTGCATCTCATTGCGTCGTCTGGAAAGTAAAGACGCATCCGTTTTCAAAGCGAGGAAAACGAAAAACATTTGCATTGTCTGAAATATGCTGGAAATTATTTTTCGTGTGTCGATTTTTGTAAAGTTTCCTTTTGATTATTTTCCGCTGCAACGAACTAGTACGTACGATTTGTGTATACTACCGACCGACGCGACGCGACGCGACGTCAAAATAATATTTAACACAGAGTTTATTATCCTGTGGATTGAAAGCTCGTTGTAGGTGATAAATTTTATTGAAGAAATTATTTCATGCGTAAAAGTGTAAAAGTTAGTTTTCAAATGGGGAGTTCATGAAATTATATTATATTTTCAAAATATAAACCGAGTTTACCCGTATTGCAATACATTTCATATAAACAAATATTACATTTTTGACTGGTTGGTATTTTCTGTAAAAAAAGGTTTTGGATTCAAAATTGGCCAGACGTCCACATTTAGGTGCCTCCATTATTAGAGCTTAGAAAGAGGAGCCAGTAAGTGTTGAAAATGTGATATATTATCAAAATTAAGAAGGGGACTGAACGTTCTAAGCATATGAACAAATTAGAAAAATGTTTAATATACACAGTTTGATTATAAAATAGCTTATACTATTTTAACAATTGATAGGTGAGCTTAATCCAAACCCAAATCTGCAGTTTAAATTTTCGAAACAAACAAATAAATTAGAAAAAATTTAATATACATAGTTTGATTCTGAAATGCTTATACTATTTTAATAGTTGATAGGTGAGCTTAATCCAAATCCAAATCTGCAGTTTAAATCTTCGAAAATTGTAATTTAAGGATTGTTTTAAATCCATGTGAATATGCGCCGTGTTGAACCTTCATGTTTTATTGAACACTATTTTTTCGGGCTCATCCTTCAACATATGACCGTTGTTTTTGCAGATTTAGTTTTGGCCTAAGTTCAGCTATCAACTATTAAAATGGTGTAACTTATTTCAGAATCAGCCTGTATAGCAACAAGTTTCTTGGTTCTTTCTTATTAATTAATTCGTTAAACTAATTTGCCTGATGTTTGCTTCCAGGACAAACTTCTTAACAATTACCATACAAAAATTAGAAATTTTCGGAGCAAGCTGTAGATTGCTTGGGAAACTATATCAGTCGTTTTTCATTGATCCCATTTTTATCAAACTTCATAGAAACTTCTGCGAGGGAGAAGTCGTTGAACATTGACATTGTCGATTTAAAATGTAATTTTTTTCTTGCTTTACATTAAATATTCTGTGTCTGCATTTGACATTCTCTAAATGCATTTTGCTCAGTTTTGAAGCAATATTTTCAGTAAATAAAAAGCTCGTCTTGTTAACATAAAGGAAATATTAAAAAAACCATAAATAAAAAAAAACTAAGTCTAAAACTCTCAAACTTTACAATTAATAAAGTAAATAATTTTTATAAAATTTAAGAATTTTTAGTATAGAATTCTCGAGTGTTCTGTTTGATGTATGTTTCAGCTCGGTACTTGCATGAATTACTTTCCTTTTTCTGTTATTACGTTTGTATTTTTTTTTTAGGAATTGGTTGTGATTCGTCTGTATTTTTATAAATAATATATGAATGTTTGTTTTTCTTTTTTCCATTGAATGTGATATGGGTGTTCTAGATAAATAAAGCCCAGCGCCTTTCTGTTTTTTAAAACTATGAAATTAAAAATTATTATGAAAATTAATTTTTTTTCTTTCTTGAGCGTGCAACCAAATTAAAACTCAAGTAGTGCAATAAAATATATTTATTACTAAGAAATAAAGAAAAAAAAAAAAAACAGATAAGTATTCTATCAACCAAGAATTTGACACTAAGAAAATTAATATGCGATAAATGCAAATAATAAATATGATTTTTTTAGTTTTCAGGTTTCTACCACTACAATGGAACACAATAGAACAACACTAAATTTTCCCAAATATGTCAGAGCCATTGATGATAATTACGTAATCATACAACCCAACGACAACACGTTTGACTATTTTAATTGTAAAGAAAAAGTAATTTTAAAATTGATAATTTGGTAAACGTTTATTCACTGGGTGCTTTATTAGGGAGAAATTTGCTATTAAATTTAGTGAGAATGGGAAGTTCTTTGACAGAAGAAAGTATTAAGCTTACGTGTTATTTTTAGTTTAGTTTTTTAACCTCCTTCGCCAGCCTTCGCCGTCATGGTTCGTTAGCAAATCTAAGGGTAGAGTATTTCGTAAAAATTCACAAAAAAAATAAATAATAAAGTTGCCATTGCTAAAGAAACATAACGGCTGACTTATAAATTGATAGTGTAGTTATAAAAATTGTAAAAATTAAAGAAACCTTCAAAGTAATAATAACAATAGAAAATAATAATAAGATAAAAAATTCTACAGTTTATGATTTTATCAATTGAATGCACTATATTCACTGACATGAGTCATTTGGCAAACGAAAAATTTATTTGGAGTTAAAATATTGCACTGAGAATAAAGGCAATCAGTTTAACTACATAATGTAATTAATTAATTAAAAGAACGAATTTTTCAAATCCGTGTCAAAATAGTCTTTTTAAGTGTTGCTATTCTCTAACAAACCATTTCTGATACATTTGTGCTGATAAAATCATTTTAGAAGTGAAATTCGTTATTAATACTAGTAATTAATAAAAGTTACAAAAATTGCAAAATTGCGTTTGTTCCATATATATTTGTTCATTTTTCATTTGTATAATTTTTCACTAAACATCCTAAAATAAATTAGCCGTCAGCTTCCATTGTTATTTTTTTAAATAGAACGACATCTGTTACACACTGGGTCGATGTCCTCGTGTCCGGAAGTATTTGATAAAATTTCAAACATGAAATTGAAAGTGTTTCCGATAAGAAGAAAATAAATCTGAATGTGATACAAATGAATTGCCACGTATTTATTTTAGTTTAAATCCCAAAATTACAAGTCGAATAAAGAGAAAACGTGGGAAATTCCATTCATTCCTGCCATTATTTTCGCTTCGTTATTTAAAGAACTATCCGATCCAATAAAAGTTTGCTGTCACTTAAATGTGTAGTTAATTTGACTGACTTGTTAAATAAACAATTAAAGCTTTCTATGGCTATTGGCTATTTCATAGCAAATTTCCATTAAATGCAAGCCTGTCTCGAGGTATTAATGTAGTTTTTTGTTTCATTTTTAACAAACCCTGTCTAGTTGACTTTTGGTTGCACAGAAATCGAATTCTTAAAAGATTTGAAAATATAATTAGTCACTATATGTGGTCACTTGGCAATAGTGCCGACTTCAATTTGAACAGCCTGTATATTTCGTATATTATTTTTTTGGCTATTTTTCATATATTGGTTGTTACAATATCGGGAAAATAGCCAAAAAAATTCACAATTATATTTTTTCAAAACTTACTGGTTAACGAACTGAGGCAATAACTTACTCACCATATTGTTCAGACAATTGAACCAAACGGCTGTATCATTTTTCAACAAACGTCGCCTACTTTAGCAACAGAATCGATTCGATCACTCCTTCACGGTGACAAGTAACGGTTGCGAATTTAAAATGCGGCAAACACATTTCGCACGTCTCGTTCCCGCATTGTGTCCAATTTGAAATTCAGTATTAAGGCAGAAACACTCGACTTTTAAATTGAAGGGCATTCGCCTTGGGCAACCCCGTTTATACGAAGACGTACCTTTGTTCGGCGAGGTTAAAGACAAATTGTGCATTTGTTATATTAATAAAGAAGTAAAGAATCAATGGTGTGAAATATATTTTTTTGTTTGTCTATTGTTTGCTTGTCGTGAGTAAATAATTATCCAGTTATCCAACATGCTGCTACAAAGTTGTCTCAGAAACAAGCCGAGCTTTTAAATAAGCACGTTATTGAGAACTGATTCATTTATAAGCGCGAAAACACGCCAGAGTGAAAAAATGATACCTTTAAGGTGTTGACTTGAATAGCCTTTAATGGAAAATGTTGGAAGAGGGCGAGAGCAGGCGTGGAGGAACGTGAAATATAATGATTGAATTGTATGTATGTATTTGATCCCAATAAAGGTTTTTTTTTTGGAAAGAAATGGACAAACAAACAAACAGCAAAGCTGATGATGGCAGGTTTTGATGACGGCAGAATACTACTGATTAGTATTCAGTAATGTTATAGAGTCTTTCTTTATAACCTATTGATCTAACTGATGGAACAAAGCTATAGTACACTATTTTTTTTTCTGGTTTTAGTAAAAAATTGATTAGTAATAATAATCATCATAATCAGCAGTATCCACAAAGTAACGAAGTGTTTATTGAGAGAACTAAGCGCTTCCACCAATTATTTTCCAGTTAAATATCCACTCCAATTAATACTAAATACATCAGATGTTTTCGGCTTTCTTTTCGATTATCGTACTAGATTCTCGGTTTTTCTTAGCTACAAGTTTCCTAATAGGATCAACACGACGTCGGATCATCCCTAACAACTTCTCAAGTAGTCGTATTCATGGCGAATGCCGCCGAACAATCTACGATTCCGTCTTTCCTCTTCGATATTGCGCATTTATTGAATATTCCACGTCGTGAGTATTCATAAATTCGAGCGGAAAACTTCAATATTCAATTCGAATCACGTAGGGCCCTTTGCGATATTTCCACAAGGATACCGGGGGCTTAAAAATAATTTTATTACCGTTGAGGAATTGGACTCTATTTAGATGTCAATGAACTATTATTTATGAGGTTAAAAAACAAAATTTATTTAATCGATTCTTTATAATTTAATTCCATATAATAATGCCTGTCGTGCTTTGACGCTTTCGCAAAATGAAATGTCGCCAACAGCTGAATTTAAATCAGAATCATCTTAATGCAATTTAGCATAAATGGAAAGGCCCGCCCATGGTTAACATGATTATATCTACGGGATATCCTCACTGAAACTAATTTCAACAAATTGCAACCATATTACTAACTTATTATGATGACAATAGTAGGAAAGCTCCATGACATTATCGATTGATGAAACGTATTCAAAGGATTTATATGTAAGAACCAAAAGCGACAATCGCAAAGACGAAGTTATATATCATAGGGTAACAGATGTGTTTCGATATAATTTTTCGTTTGAGTGTTTGTGTTCCCTATTTTGTAAAACACTCAACTTTTAAATAAATAGTGTCTTGTGACTTTAGAAAAAAAACATATATTTAGAGACGCACTTAAAATTTTTTAATTTTAACTAAACTACAACGCACAATAGCAAACCATTGTTCTAATGGTTCTTATTTACAACAAACTCGTATTAAATAAAAGTTGTGAAACTACGTACATACCAAACATGTATTCGCTCATTTCAGTAAATTAAAGTCGAAAGCTTTCCTCAATTATAGACATCCCCTTGCCCCACACATCGCAAAACTAATGCAAAATAACGTCATGCATTCTCGTTGAAACCAAATGAATGCAAAAAGAATTCTCTACGTCGGCGTCGTGTCTAAATGGATAAATTCGAAACGATTCCACGAAATATATTCGGTGTGAATTTTAAGAATTAATAGCGGAGAGTTGCAAGTGCCAAGTTCTATGAGACGTGAATTGGAGCAAACGCCTGTATTACAACTTCTCACGCCAAAAACACAAAGGGTGAATATATGAGAACGAGTAGCGTTAAGTTTGATTATTAATGCGGAGGCTCTACGTTATCGTCTGAAATGCATTTTGCTGTCAAGACGGTTTAACAACACCTAATAGAATACATAACGTGATGTTTGTTTAACATACGTTGAAATTTCAAAAGCTTCTCATTTTAAAGCTTGTTACTATAGGACCCGGCAAAAATTGCCATTTCTTATATAGTGTATTGTCACTTTATTCTTTCAAATTATTCAAGAAGAATATACAGGTGTTTTGGTTGTAAGCTATTTTCTTTTAACGAAATCCACGAGATATAATAATTTATGTTTTCATACAAAGTAACTGCAAAAATACCATCAAAAACACCCTCATATTTAGGTTCAGATTTTTTAAATAAAATTCCTTAAATTTCAAAATTAAAAAAGGTTTAAAAATACAGTTAAGCATATTGCGGTGTTACTTTTGTTCAAGCCACATATATAAATAAGATGGTTTCTGTAATATAACAATGAAAAATACCGTACTTTTCTATAATAATTGTTTATTTTTCACACAAAATAATTTTATACAATCTGTCAGGCGATGTTGTTATATAAACAAGTTGGCAGCAAATGTTTGCGTAAACATATTGTGTAGGTACTTGAATAATAATAAAATTTAATGAACAAACTCGTAATATTTGTTTCTGCGTTTGTGTAAATAATAAGCTTTATTTTAAATTATAAATTGTTTAAAATAAACACGGTTCATACCTGTGTTAGATTTAAATTATTAATCACTGTGACAATGTTTATTTTGTTAGAATTTTGTTACATAGTTTTAAACAAATTCAATAATAAATATCCAGCAAGGACTATTCGCCTCTTTCTGGATAAATTACACTAATATCAAAGAAATATTTTATTAAAAAAAATTAAATCTCGTGAACTCGTCCGAGTTAAATTTGTACGAAATTTCGCTGGCTTATAATAAATTTTTATTTTCACAAAAACATCATCATTCTGGTCGCCAACGTTTGGGAAAAATCAACAAAGTTCCATAAACTATTGCCAACCGAAAGAGATTTTTCAATTATTAAAAAATAAAGCTTTATACCTCAAAATATTTACAATTTCCTTAAATTAAACCCAAAATGCCTCAAAAATAATTAACACCCATAATTCTTAAAATATTCAACAAAAACACAAACTTGTAAAATTCATCTATCTGTATATTTCAAAATTTCAGAAACGCCACATAATCCCGGACTACTGTCCCTCTGGTTAGGAACACCTACCTAGACCATTAGTGTTGATGAAACGACAGGGAAAAGAAAACTCCGGAAGAATCTAAGGTTATGTCATACTCGAAAAATTCCTTTCCCAGATTCCAAAAGGAGCAACCAGTGATCAGGAGCCTCCAGCGTCATTTTCATTGCAACTGTTGCCCGGATCCATAAAAAAATACTTTCAGAAAGTGACCAGAAATGATTGTTAAATTTGTCATATTTTTGGTAAGTTTTACAAAGAAAAAATTATATATAGTTTTCTAAAATTAATATTTACAGGTATTATTTCAAAAAAAAAATATATATATATAATGCACACATACAAATACTATTATTATTATATTATTTAACCCAATATACGCCACCTTAACAGGACGTACCTGTAAACTGATTATGGTTCCATTTTCCAAAATAAGACTTGAATCTCAGATCATGGCATTAGATTTGTGATTACGAGCACAAGATCAATCATCTCGTATGAAGACAAGGGAAAATTTATTTCTGCACTTAAAAATCATTAAATTCCAATGGAATGGGAAAATTTCTATGAAGTAAAACAAAATTTAAAGATTACGTAGTGTATTAACAAAATATAAAAGTATATTTGAAAAAAAAATGAATATTAAACAAATTAATTAACAATCTTTTTACTAGAAGCCGTATCTATCCCATAGAAAATTTCTCTCCCTGTTCCTTCTTTTTATTGTTTTCTCCCTCTTCCCTTTTTTGCACTCTGCTACAGTCATGGCACTTCAATATGCTTGCTGCACAACGTAATATTAGTATAATTTTACACTTTTGTATATAACTATCCAATTTGAAAGTGATTTTCAAATAAAGTCGTAAAATTCCTTGATAATTGAATGAATCCTTCAAATGGAAAAAATACAACAATAAACATCATGTCGAGACCATTTAATGCAGTCTCACAATATGCATAATGTACTACCACAATGTTAAATATTCAACGGGTTGTATCGATAAAGCATTGATGGGTGTCAGTATCCGATGTACTCTTCAAGTATGCCGTTGCGCCCTCGCATCATTCAATATTACTATGTAGTGCGGTGTTTCTCTTGAGCCCTTTATCAGGGGATTAATGAGGGGATGCAAGTTGCGTTTGCGCGCATTTGTCTAAAGAAACTCAAGCGAGAGGATCCGAACTGGAATTTACATGCACTAAATTTCATTACTGAGGGTTGCGTATAAATCAAATTGTTTAGGTTACCATTGTTTCCAGTTGAGATTACAAATTACCAACGTTCGCGTTTCTTAGGTTATAAAATTATCATGTGCATGACATATAGTTTAAGATACCCTTTGAATTGTGTAAGCTAGTTTTTAGTTTTTTGAACAAATTCGATAGAGTGTTGTTAATCCTTGAAGGAAAAATTGCAATCATAATTTATTTTTTCGGTAACTATAAGATTAATCGCTTTTGCTGATTTAAAATTAAATTTAAAAGACCCAAAAAAAAAAATGAAATAATAGCTATTTGTGTTACATGGGAAAAAAAGTTAATCTAGTTTCCGCAGTTGCCACACAAGGGAGAAAACTGTCTTCCTGAGTGTCAAGTATGATGTTTTCGTCGACCTTAAAAAAATATCAATTTAGAAACAAAACAAATAACAAAAGAGTGAGGAAAGTGTGGAGAGAAGGAGGAGACGTCCACGCACATCCTATATGTGATTGCGCTCCACTCGGAGCGCTAAGATGTAGGCTTCTCGGAAAGCAATTCTTTTTGCCGGACGAGCTTTGGAATCTGGAGTGGAACTTCCCCTAATAGATCGTTTATGATGCGGATACACAATAGGCCTCTGGGTCTATGGGTCTGCGTCTGCTGCCTGCTTGGTTAATAATATCGTACTATTACTACTTTTTTTTTTCTTGCAAAAACAGTTAATTTATGCAGACTAATTTATTTAATGATTAATGTAATGAAACATATCTATATTAATAAAAATGAATTTGCAAAATGTCCGACGGAGCATCACTTGAGAACGGCTCGACCGATTTGGCTGATTTTTTTTTTGTTGTGTTCGTAATTGTCAGGACAAGGTTTGTATGAAAGAAAATTTTTGGAAAATCCACGGAAAAAGTCGGAAATTTTTAGCGTATTTT
>JAFFZR010027857.1:0-17687 GCA_018397195.1 Lethrus apterus | reverse complement strand
AACTATTAAACCTATTGTCCTGCTTCTCCATATTTTCTTTTGTTAGATTCAACAATTTTTCCCTTGTAGTTAATGGTTTAACTGATCGCTTTATGTTTAGAAACAGATGTAAAAGTTTGTAAACACATGATATGTTCTTTCGAAGGATGGATATACTACCTGACAAAGATAGACACATACCGCTCTGATACCGTTCTTTAAAGCCGGTCACAGAAATTGACGGACCGCTTCTAACCCGGTATGAAAATTACGTCATCAAATTGCAATCGAAAATGAACGGTCTGTCAATTTCATCATACCGCTTGATACCGTTCACAATCGAAAACGCTTTTTGTGGTCGACAGAGTTGAAGACAACGCGCATGTAAAAGGCGCCAATTTTAAAAGTTATGTATTTAGCTACGGGGTATCAGACCAGGCGCAGGTAATCAAAAAAATAAATTTTCCGCGACACTAGCGCCAGTGACATTACTGATTCCTATAGGGAGTTTGCATAAACTGCACCAGCGCCACCACACGACTACTTTTTCAGAACCATCATGAAAATAAACGCAACGAGCGCAATTGCTGTATAATACTGTGATAATACTTACGTTCGACAGTTGCATCAGTGAGATCTGTGAGTGAGATTTTACAGTGTTTTTAATCTGTTCTGTGTGTTTGATTGTGTATTAATAAGCGATTTCGATTGGCTAGTGGTTAGATTAAATATTCCAACTATTCATTTTCGATTGGCTTTTTGATGACGTCATATCATAACAATGTTAGAAATATTCTCGATTCTCGATTTTCTGTATAATACAAATATTTAAGAATTAAATCATTATAAAAATAATAATTGCTTCAAACTTACTAAAAATAAACTATAATGCAAACACAATTTAACAATAAATGAAGAAATAAACTCAAACACTACACTAAATATTAATCTATAATATAAAACTATATAAATACAAATAAAAGCTGACTGATAATCTTAGAACAACATGTAGAACCTACAAAGAGCGAAAAATAAATTTTAGGTTAGACGTTAAGTAAACAAAAATCTCTAACCACTTCTTGCCACTTTTAATTTCGTTTGGGACAAGAATCTTACGTCATCAGTTATGACGTTTACCTAACTATCTGATACCATTCACTAAACTACTGAAGCCACTAGTCAATCGCAATTGCTTAATGTAATACATATACCTAACTAACAATAGTTTTAACCGATCATCGATATGGAAGACCCAGTGATGTCGATGAGAAATTCAAAAATATCGTGCTGTGTTGTAGGATGTAAAAATGCATACTACAATACTGACAAGTCAGTGAGGTTTTACAATTTCCCGCAAAGACCATACGAACAAAAAAGGAAGGAAATATGGATTAACAGTGTCAGGCGAATCAAGTAAGGTCTCATTACATTGAATTGAATATTAAAACTAATATGACTGCTCGTTTTAGTTCACAAACTAATGAACCCTGGCTACCAAAAAAACATAATAAAATTTGCAGTGTTCATTTTATTGGTAATGCAAAAAGTAATATTGAACAGAGTCCATCGTATAATCCTACGTTATTTCCAAAGGTAAGGGATATAATTGTCTTCATTTCAATCAATTATAGCTGAAAATGTACCTATTTTATTGCAGGAATATAGGAACACTTGTCACAATTTAAATAGCAGTAGCAGTAAAGACAAGCGTTTTAAAAGGTTGCAGGTGAGGTCCTCTGCAAGAGACACAACAAACAATAAAACATCCTCATTGTAAAGTGTCGAAATGAACATCATTGATTCACAAAATCATAATTTCATTGTAGAGGGACTAAACAAGACTTTAGTTGTCAGACTGACATAGAAGTGGTTGTGGATGATGATAGTTTTTTATTTGAATGTAGTTGTGAATCATGTGATGCAAAAACACAAGCTACAATAATGAATTTTAATATTAAAAAATATAATTTTTGGTTGTTGAATGGTTTTATAAACTCATTTACTCACCTTTTCAAAAAAAGAAAACCGACTTTAACACTAAAAGTTCTAATAAACTACTTCTGTGAATGACCCTGTATATTTATTATTATTAAAACATTCCAGGTACTAGTAGCTGAGACTGAGACTGAGACTGGTAAAGATTCTTCAATGCTGCACAAACAGGAGTTGGATGATGAAGTGGCCCCAAAAGAAAACAAAGTTGCTACCAACATCGAGTACAGTAAGAATACCTTAAATTTACAATCAATACTCGCTAAATATAATCAATATATTCTAGTATTTTATTCATATTAGAACTTAAGATACATTACGAACATAAGAATCTCAATAAAACCTACCTCCTTCATTATCTTCATCCATTCCACACAACAAATTCTTGATATGCGTTTCATTACTATTTCCACCTTTTTTCCCTTCTTGTCCTTAATTTATAAATTCTCATACCTCTTTCTCATTTTGTTTGTTTACATCGATGTAAAAATAAACTTTAATATTTCAGTATGTGTAAATGAAAAAGAAGTAGTCTTTGAAGAAACGAAAATCGAGCCGATAGAAAACCCAGTCCTTCAAGAAGTGAAATTTACGCCATCAGAAAACAAAAATGTGATGAATTCAACGAAAGAATGCGTTACAAAAACATATGAATTGAAAACAACATCATCGTGCATAAATATACAAAATATACAAGTCGGCGATGATAAAAACAAAAATAATTTGTACAAATGTACGTTTTGTTCTGAGAGTTTTGAAGATAATCGGGAGTTTGATATACATAAGAAAATTCACATCAAGAATTACAAATGTACGATTTGTTTTCAAAGTTTTTCTGAACGAAATATTTTTTTAGATCACATGGAAGCACACAGAAATGACAATGAACATAAATGTAAGGTTTGTTCGAACAGTTTCAAAACATTTAATACTCTGAGCCTTCATATGAAAATACACAGCGGAGATGAGAATTATAAATGTATGATTTGCTCTAAGAGCTTTACAGTACAAAGTTATTTAAATATACATATGGAGACACATAGGAATAATAAAAACTACGAATGCAAAATTAGCTTTCAGGACTTTCGAATACGACGTTATTTAAATACACATATGAAAAAGCACAAAAAGGATAAAAACTACAAATGTAAAGTGTGCTCTAAGAATTTTAAAAGACAACGTGATTTGTTAGAGCATAAGATGAAAAAGCACAACAAGCATAACGGAAACAAATGCAAGTGCTGTAAAAGCTTTGAATCGAAATACAATATGTTAGAACATGCAATAGAACATAAAACCAAAACAAAGGCATTAAAAACATACTCACACATCGATGAAAAATACAAAAGTTGTTCAAATGAGAAATGTAGTAATACGACTAAATCTAATCAAAATGAAAACAATAACGATTTCATCCATATGGATATTAAAATCGAACCAACAATAATTTTTCAGCCAGAAGCACTTACGTTAGGAAATGAAAACTTGGAAATTTCCAATAATCTTAAAATAGAGCAAGATGAAATAAAATCAGATGTTGTTGAGGTGAAACAAGAAATTACAAATGTGGAAGGAGAGAACTTTATTGAAAATAAATGTGATTATAGTGCTTTCGTTCAGAACTATAAAGTTGACGATAATATTCGTATTAAATTAGAAATTGATGACAAATCCATTTTGTTGTAAAAATCTGTGTATATATGATAAAAAATATGAAGTAAATAAATATTTTTTTGTTAAATTTGAAGTATTATTTGATCCCGGTTTGGTGTTATAATAGCAAGTGTACATTTGAACTAACGGTAAATTTAGTAAATTTAATTTCATTAAATAAGAAAAAGGAACAGGAAATATACAACTGAAACAATTATAATTTATTCTATTCAGGATAAAATGGAGGAGTAGGGATCATAGTATCTAAAAAAATTAAATAACGGAGAACATACAAATACCTAAACCCAAAAATAATGGCAACGAAACTTGAATTGGAAAGGAAAATTAGTATGATACAAATACAAGGCGAGTCATTGGGGTGTCCGGTTGCTATATCTCTCTTATCATTTGAAATAGAGCATACGTTTATACAAAAGTTTTTTAGCCTTTAGAGTTTTACACTCTAAAATTATTTTCACCATACAGAGGTGTTCCGCTACAGCTGTTAGCTTTTTTTTTTAAATAACACTTGTATATTTTTGTCGTCATTTCGACTACAATGACTCACCCTGTATACACATCCAGAAGGAACAGAGGAAATAGAATTTTATACCGATCTGCAAATAACAATAGACACAATAATAGAAGATAGAATTATTATGAGAGGTTGGAGTGCAAGAATTTGTAAAGATAAAAATGGAGGATTAGTAAATATTAATTACAAATGGAAAATGAGTTAAATAAACAATTCATTAGGTTACATCTCTCTTGTGATTGTATAAAGTATTTGAGAGCAAATGTATAAAAAAAATCAAGTATAATTTTCCATGATACGCCATTGGCGATTTACATTATGCGATACGCCACCTCGCGACAAACTTTTACACTAGCGACAAGGGACATCTATCAGTAATTAGTATTCATGCGATTGATACGTCCATTTTGCTCATTTCCGTGTTCTTTGTTTGTTCAACTATTATTTTTTATGTAAATCAGCTTTTTTCAAAGCTATTAATTGTTAATATTTTGAATTGTTCCTTTGTCAGTAGATATGTTTTATAGATAGCAGCGCCAACAACGGTAATGTAAATTGCCAATTGCTTTGCTGTATGAATTATTTTAACTATGTACACTAGATGGCAGTTGGTGTATTTTCAATCTAGTAATTTTTCGCTTTCTTTAGCGTCAAATGTTGTCAGTATAACCAACCATACAATATAAAAATCACCATATTGGCTACATCTACCCATTTGTAGTTTTAGTTAAAAATAAAGTACAAAGTTTTGGATATTTTTCATTTATATAAAATGTATTTTGGTGCAAACGTTATTAATTACAAAATTGAACGAATAGTTACGATTTTTCAAGAAGAACTGACGTAATATACACAGACAGAAATTTAATGCTGCCTTAATTTAAAAATCACCCATCAATATGTCAAATAATCTGGTATATGTGGAAGAAAGTTGTAAAGATACGTTGTTATGCAAACAAGAGTTGAAAAACACTTACGAAGTGTTTCCGAAACAAGAGGATTTTGAAACTGACTTCGAGTATAGTAAGAATGCACTTGTATTAAAAACATGAATTCAGTAAATGTACTTATCGTTTTGGTTTCTGGGTTCTGAACATATCGACTTCTACTTCGTCTTGTTCCAAAACTTACTCTTTAACTTAAATTTTAGAAATTTAGCACATCTTTATATGTTTAGCAATTTATATTTAAATAAATTGCATATTATCTATATTAAGTCGACACAAGAAACCAAAACATTACATTACATACTTTTAAATTGTTTATTTATTTTAAAATCAGTTATTTCCAGTTGATATGAAATGTAATATTACAACATTCAATGAAAGTGATGTAATCATCGATGGATTGAAAACTGGGCCATCAGAAAATTTAAATTCCTTCCATTCAGAAAATAAACATCCACCACCAATAATAAATGAATGTGTTTCAGAAACATCTTCAATGGTGTCATCATACACAAAAATACACCACATCATCAACAAAAAGCAAACTAATTTCTGTAAAAAGGATAATTTGTTAAAGTGCACGTTGCTTAACGCTGAAAGAAATCATAAATGCAAAATCTGTTCTGAAAGCTTTACATTACAGCGTTATTTAAAGAGACATATGAACATACATTGCAAGGATAAAACTTATAAATGTAAGATTTGCTTTAAGAGTTTTACAGGACGATATTGTTTTTCAGAACATATGACGGCTCACAAATATGAAAAGAACCATATGTGTAGGATTTGTTTTAAGCGTTTGAAATCATTTAGAAGTCTTTATGTACACATGGAAATACACAGCACTGACAAACGCTACGAATGTAAAATTTGCTCAAAGAGCTTTAGTTTACAACATTACAGGTTACATTTAAAAATACAAAACAATCACAAATGCAAGATTTGTTCTAAAAGTTTTAAAGATGTTCGACTATTGCACAAACATACAAAAACACACAATAATGATAAGAATTACACATGCAAAATTTGCTCTAAGAGCTTTACGGTAAAAAGTTACTTGAACAAACATATGAAAATACACGGCAATAATAAGAATTACGAATGCAAGATTTGCTCCAACAGCTTTAGTTTACAACGTTATTTGTCCCAACATATTCAAACACACAACAGTGATAAGAATTATGAATGCACGATTTGTTTTAAGAGGTTCCTAGGACGAAAGAGTTTTTCAGAACATATGAAAGCACACAAAAATTTAAACAACCATAAATGTAAGATTTGTTCAAAAAATTTCAAAACGTTTAGATCCCTTTATCTTCACATGAAAATACACAACAATGACAAAAAATACGAATGTCAGATTTGTTCCAAGAGGTTTACGGTCCAACATTATTTATATTTGCATATGAAAGTACACAGCAATGAAAAGAACCACAAATGTCAGATTTGTTCTAAGACTTTCAAAGATGTCCAACAATTGTACAGACATATGAAAACTCATAGCAGTAATAAGAATTACGAATGTAAGATTTGTTCTAAGAACTTTAAAACTGATCAGTCCTTGTATGTACATATGAAAACGCACAACAGTGATAAGAAGCACGAATGTAATATTTGTTCTAAGAGCTTTACGTTACAAGTTTATTTACATGAACATATGAAAATACACAGCAACGATAAAAATTATGAATGTAAGATTTGTTCGAAGAGTTTTACAATTAGACGTTATTTGTACACACATATGAAAACGCACAGCAGTGATAGAAATTACGAGTGTAAGATTTGCTTTAAAAAGTTTAAATGGAAACACGCCATGTTGGCACATGATACGACACACACCAGTGAAAGAAATCATAAATGTGAATATTGCTGTAAGCATTTTAAACTGAGACAGAATATGTTGAGACATATGAAAACACATTTCAGTGATAACGTTTCCAATTGTGAGATTTGCACAAAGAGTTTTAAAAGCAATCAAGACTTAATGAAACATATGGCATCCCATGATGTTTTGGTTAGACAGGAAGAAATGCACGTTGGTAAGTTTTATTGTTATACAGAGTTGCTCAAAGTAGATTTTAACTATCTAGATTTATTCTTTTTTCGTAGTTACCAAACGTTCGTTGAGAAATTAGAAATCTAGATGAATAAAATCTACTTTGCCGCACTAATTAGCAACCCTCCTGTATATAGTAAATAAATATAAAAAGAAATATACATTTTATTTCTTCAATTTACTTGCAGACGACAATATCCCAGTTGTCGATAATGACAATTTAAGAAATAAAAACTGGGAAATGTTCAGTGATACATTGAAGGAAGAGATGACAGATCATATGGATTTAGTTACTGTTGAAGTGAAAAAAGAAGTTTCAAATACGGAATATGCCGACTCAAAAACAAATTGCAAACTTTTTGTTTGTAACTTTAATATTAACGATGATGTTCCTATCAAATCGGAAAGTGATGATTAGTTTTTATTACAAAAAAATGAATTTAAGTTTTTATAATAAAAGATATACATATAATTTTTAAATATTTGACTAATAGGTAAAAGAAACATAAAATATTCAAAATTTAAAAGATGACAGGACATGACGGATATTAATAAGAATTAATAAATCTATGAACATTAGATGAAAGATGGGAGAATTTAAAAACTATTTCAAAATGCTCTCCAGCAGGCCGGTTACTAGAGCAGTAAGAGGACAACATCCCTCTGACAAAAAATATTAAAGGAACAATGCACAGAAAAATAAAAGTACATGACAACAAAACAGAAAAATACAAATTAAGAATAAACATAATAAATTTAAGAACGGAGGAAAGAGATAATCTTTGAATGTTTTGCATTTGAAATATATATGATAATAAATGCCGTTATACCGTGAAAAATTGTATTATTTCAACATACAACTTTCAACTAACATTATCAAAAACTACTGCTCTCAAAATTGATCCCTGAGTAAAGATTTTTTTGACATTTACGTACAAACTTTTAATATTTTTATTGAGGAATATTAATGCAATATCAATATAGATTGCACTTTCTTTAGATTTAATTTGATCAAACACTATAAAAAATAGCAGCAACACTTTGAGATTTAAATTAATTTACATTACCGTTGGTGGCGCTGCTATCCATATAACATGTCTACTGACAAAGGGACAATTCAAAATATTAACAATTAATTAACATACATAAAAAATAATAGTCGAACAAACAAAGAACACGGAAATTAACAAAATGGACGTATCAATCGCATGAATACTAGTTGCTGATGTCCCGATGTCCCTTTGACGCTAGTATAAAAGTTTGTCGTGAGGTGGCGTATCGCATAATGTAAATCGCCAATTTCATTAGGTTTGAAATGTTGGCAACGTAGAATAGCTAATATAACGAACGTTTACATTTGTTCCAATTTCCGACATGTCAAAATTGACATTTTTGAGGTTATATTATAATTTTGTATTTATTTTCGATTTTGTTGTCGTTTAGAACGTTTTTAACAAGGTATGGTTAATTTAGTAACTTAAAGCAATTCAGATTGTAAAGAATCAATACCTGTAACGATTAGATAGGTTTTCGGGATGTTTCCTATGCAGACACAAATCCAATACATTGTATGTGTGCATGATGTATTTCATATTATCATTATGTATTCACTGTGACATTGATATTGTTATCAGTAGCAGGTTCAAAAGTTAGTGCACCCAACTGATAATAAGTAATAAACTAATAACATTATCGCTTACATTACTACGACTAGGTCTTTTGCAGGTTGCAACTTTAAACGAGTCTTAAATTGTCAATGAATTTTTCTAAAAGCAATCATTAAACATGCTCTCATTTAAAGTCACTATAACTTAAAATATTTTAGTATCTCGGTATTATAAAAGCAGTTTATCACGTACGTGGGATGATTTAGTGCTGTTTGAATTGGAATCTAGAAAATGTCAAATAACTTACAGACACATGACGACGAAACTGAAAAAGATTGTTCCTGGGTTCATGAAGACGCTTCGGAGAACCATGAAGTTATTCTAAAAGAAGAAAATTTCGATACGGGCACTGAATATGGTAAGAATACATTTCATTTACATTTAATAATAATAATTATTGGCTACTTCCTTAATGTTTGTTATTATTATTAAAGTCAATTATTTGTTATCATTTACAGATGAAAACAAATTTAATATTTCAACATGTAAAAATGAAACCGACATAGTAGAAGTAAAACTTGAACCATTAGATAATTTAAATTCTTCTTGTACATTCGATTCAGAAAGTACAAACAGCAACGATACGGATTATCATTGTAAGATATGTCAAAAGAGTTTTGATAGACGAAGTGATTTATCAGAACATTTGAAATCACACAGAAGCGAAAGTGATCACATTTGCAAGATTTGTTCTAAGAGGTTCACTACATTTATTTCTTTGTATCAACACTTGAAAACACAGCACAGTGATAAGAATTATGATTGTAAGATTTGCTTTAAGAGCTTTACATTAAAGAAATATTTAAATCAACATTTGCAAACGCATATTAGTGATAAGAATTACGAATGTACGATATGTACCAAGAGCTTCACAACACCAGAATATTTGAAGAGGCACGAAAACAGACACACTGACAAAAATTTCATATGTAAGACTTGTTCCAAGAAATTTAAAAATCAGGACACTTTGTACAAACATATGAAAATACACAGCGAGGAATGGACTCGTAAATGCAAGGTTTGCTCGGAGAGATTTAAAACTGATGAGTCGTTATGCAAACATATCAAAACGCACAAGGAAGCAAATTACAAATGCGCATTGTGTTTTAAGCATTATAAATTTAGACGGAATATGTACAGACATATGAAAACACATTCCGGTAACAAAAGTTCCAATTGCAAGGTTTGTACAAGGAGTTTTGAAAACCGCAAAAACTTACTGCAACACATGATGGTATCTCACGTCATACATACTTTGGCTAAAGACCATGAAAAGCATATTGGTAAGTTTGTGTGAGGTATCTTTATCACTGTCTATGGACAAATATAAAAAAATTATTTAATTAATTTACAGATAATACCTCATTTTTATATGCAGATGTGGATGTCAAATTAGAACCAACAAAAATTTTTATACCAGAAGGACTCACTTCAGAAAACGAAAGTGATTACAAAAGCTCTATTAATCCTGTGATAAAGGTAGAAGAAGTTATAATAAAAGAAGAAGACGTGAAACATGAGCATTTAGAAGTGGATACAGTTGAAGTGAAACAAGAAATTTTAGATATGGATGAAGAAGCTAAGTATGACTCAAATACTTCTTTCATTCGCAACCATAAAGGTAATTTCGGTGATATTAAATTAGAAATTGATGATGAATGCTTTTAGGTATAAAATTATTTATTTATAATACAAAATATTTAATATATAATATAAGATTAACAAATGCATTTTTATTTGTATGCAGGCGGTGGTTAGTGAACATTTTATTAATATACAAGATAATAGGCAGATAATTGCAAATAATTTCTTATAACAAAATGAACAATGTTTAAGCTCAACACTGGTGATGTTGCAGAAAACTTCTCAAGCTATTTACAAAAAAGGATTTGTAGAAGAGTTTTGATTGATTTTGAGAAACAACATGAACGACGTCCGATAAGTTTAATTCTTCAGCACTTCCTATTAGTATTGTCATCTGCGTAACATAGCTTTGAGATATGTAAGAAGTGAGTTGCAGAGTAACAAATACAATAGAGATTAAATAACGAACTGGTACACTGAGACAGCAAAAGCAGTGGTTAAAGCCATTAAAGAGGATAAACTAAATTGGAAAAAATACCTGGTCACCAGAGAACAAACCATTACAAAAAATATAAACTAACATGTGCAGATCGAAGAATAATAAAAGAAGAAAAGACTAAATCAATGATGGAAGGATTTTGGAGAAAAATGACAAGCACACAGAAATAATCAAAAGGGGACGAATAAAATGAAACAAAAAAAATGGAACACTTAAAAACAAAGACAAAAGAGGAAATGATACCATATGATTGTCATGAGACAGAAACAAATAATGGAATGAGATTATCTATTGGAGAAAAAGATGAAAAAAGAACACACAAATTCAACAATAAAACCAAAGATCACGACAAAATAGACAAGAAGCGATAGAAAAAATTAAATCCGGAAGAGCACCAGGACACCATAAAATAACAAACGAGAAATAATGAACATGATCATAAGATAAAAGCACTTGAAGACTGGCAAATAGGCATGATTGAACCAGTTTACAATAAAAATGGAATAGCCAGAAAATCACCATTACAGGGCAATTACTTGAGCAGAAAGTTTTTTGCAAAAATCACGGAAAATGGGTAACAACTAGCAAAAATCGTGGAAGACGCCCAATAAGGATTCAAACCTAATAGGCTACTACAAAGTGCTTGTGTTGGTAAAGGTAAGTCTTGAATGAGCGTCCTGCTGTGCTCGGTTGACATTAATCCCATTACTCAACAAACAACAACGACAATTATTGTGGTTGTTGTGTTAAGTTACATACTGTCAAAATACACTACGTTATAAAACTCCAAATATATGGTTTCTTAAAGCGCCACCTCTTATGTGCGGGGTGAACTAATGTTAGCGGAAAATTTTAAATATGTAATTAGTAGATGGTCGATTATAATGAGAAACTCGCATATTTTGTTTTATTTACAAAATAGATTAAACAATAAAAATTAATGTACCCGTATTTTTTATATTGTATTTTGATCAAAGATAAAAGCATAAAAAAAAGAAATTTGAAACGTTAGCTCATCTGAGACAAAATTGTTTAAATGTAATTAATATGATACATACAACATAAGTGATATAAAGATAATTACTGTCAAATTAATGGTCTCACGAAAACTATTTAAATGTGGAAAATTATAATACATATTATCATTTAATCATACAGTAGGTCTGGTATCATGAACTAGTGTACACTGGCGTAGACTTTTTTGAAATTAAACTTATTACAAATTGATGCTGTTACATAAATTCTTTCTGATGAGCTGAATAAGTGTAAGTAGTGTTAAAAGTGCACGGATTGCATTTTGTAGTGTACGCTTTTCTACACCAGTTCTTAATACCAAACAGACCTACTATTTGTTAAAAATATGTACTTACTTAAATAACGTGGAATTTCATACCAGTGATCACTACTAGTAATACAAATGTTTATAACAATTTATAAACACATTAATTACAACACATCATTTATAAACACGGAACACAAAACTCACAAAAAAGACGTCATAAAACGCCGTCAAAAATTGACATAATCCGTATACGTTTTTTGTTTTCAAACAAATCTGAAATTTCATAAGTTTCACAGCGCCATCTATTACCTGTGGAGCGTATTACACAATTATAGAACAATAGTGTTGCCCACAAGCAACCAGTGTTGCCAGTCTATTACAATTGTAATAGATCTATTTATGTTTTGATCAACTTTAGTACGTTAATACGCAGCTCACCGATTTGTTACGTTTTAGTATGTTTGAATGAAAAGGAAAATTACATATTCATTGTTTCATAATGTAAATTTTACGTTTTGAATTTTAATTACGGACCGAACCCAACTCATACAACCCTTTATTTTATCCCAAATCTGACGCGAAAAAACCCATTACGTTTTTTTTTCAATTTGATACGTTTTTATACGACTTTAAGTACAAAATATAAAATTAATCTGGCAACACTGCTGGTAACATCCGTATGTCTTATGATTGACATGATGTGGTTAGAGGTTATGTTTTATGTTATATCACTACCAGTGAATTGATCTGTGATTGTAGCAAATTTTGTTTATTTTTTCTTTTGGTAAGGACGTTCTTATCAAGGTATGGTTCATCTTGTTAAAATGTGTCAAGTATGTTATTTTTAATACGCAAGTTGAACTTGCATTGATCACTCACAACATCTGCATACTGATGTTAGTTTCATAATTAAGTGTTATTAGCCGGGCTTCTGTGAGTGGTCAACAGAAAGTCGATGTTATGGCGCTTAACTATGGGTGAGACGTTTAGTAGGACCATAAATTTGTGCTTGACTTGCTTGGCTTATCCTGTGCTATAGTATTTTCAATTTCTACATCCTTTTCCATGTTTTTTTATTTAGTTTAAGGAATTTTTAGACAAATAGTGACATTTCTTTATAAGGAGATATAATGAAATTATTCTGAGTTTACAAACAGGCATTGGAAAAGAACTACGAGTCCTTAAAAAATAAAATTTGGATACTGTTATTGAATTTGGTAAGAATGCTTTTTCTTCTAAACTTATAGCTTACAATAAAAAAATATAACCTTTATGACGACCGTCATTGGAGAGACTGCATTAGTTAACTGATGAGTGAGTCTGAGGATCACAAAAATATGCAACAGAGGAAGACAGAAACAATAAAAATATATGTGATGAAAACGGAAATTATTATAGAAGATAGTATAATGGGAAGATGACGGGAATATTTTAAAGAATTATAAGAAGGCGAGGAAGTAAGCAAAAAAATAGGACAAGAAACTTACAAAATAATAAACAAAAAATTGAAGAAAAAGTGGAACGACGAAAGAACAAGTAAGAGATGAACAAGAACGACAAAATCACCAGGACAGGATAAAATAACAGATGTTGAAAGCGCTTCCCGGCTACCGTACTAGAAGAAATGTGACAGATAATGAACATAGTATTAAGGCAGGAGTAGTACCGGAAGAATGGAAAAATGGAATAATAACGTTAATTTTGAAAAGATGACACTGTATGGAGTGCAGTAATTAAAAAAAGATCACACTACTGAGCACAATAGCAAAGACATGTGCAAGAATCATAGAGCAAAATTAAGAACAAACAAAGGGGAAACGTTAAAAGAAATTTAGGATTCAGAACTAGTAGAGATGTGCACGATACAATTTTTATGTTGAAACTAATAACGGAAAAAACAATTAAAGAAGGAAAGTGTGCTTTAAATATGGAAGACATCTGGAAAGTTTTGAGACACCACAGAGTATATTAAGAGGGATACAGCTTATATAAAGAAACAAAAAAATACATAAGAACACGAAAGCTCCGAATTATTCAAAATAATCAAAGGAGTAAGACAGGGGTGTGTGCTGAGCCCATTATTGTTCTCATAAAAGAATCATGTAGTAGATTTATGGTTATAATCGCCAAGGACGAAGAAATAACAAAAATATGGTCTTAAGATTTTATTATAAAAATATTTAAGCGAAATTAAAAATAAATAATAAATTAAGAATTAAATTAAGTTTTTTACAAATATTATCCTTTTCCTAGGTTGTATTCTTCACAAATCATCTTAAATTCCCTACAAAAAAAATTTGTAAAATGTGTGGCATTTCAAAAACTGAACATACTCTATATGCGTTGGCAACTCCGGCGCTGCATTTATATTTAAGTGATTATATCTGTGCCGAGCAGCGAATTGGTGATACGTGACGTTCCCTTGGATTGTAAGGTTCCTTTCCGTGGATGCTACTTCCGATAGCTGAAATAAATGCGTTTAATTGTAATTTAGATATTTGTGAGATTTACCTTCATCCCTAACGTGTAAGGTATGATACTGTCATCTTCGGCGTGAAGTATCATAATGGGACAATCGACTTTTAAAATGTTCGTGGTGGTTTTAAACTGAAAGCCGTTTTTTTCCAACGGGTCCAAAATCATAAACGCAAACCAAGGTAACCAAGCTAAAATCTACCAAGTGCATGAATTTCGAAATCGATGAAAATATTCAGATATAAATAATAATTTGTCACACAATTAGTACAAAAGGGAAAAGGAATGAATTGGAAATTAAAGGAAGAAAACAAGAATGTAAAGCTGGAAAAGGGAGCGGAAAAAACGAGGTGTTCAAATTCGAGGCTCTCCGTTGCGACCTCGAAAACTGTAAGAGATAAAAGGAGACACAATGACTGGACTGGAAGATTGGATGTAATATTTTATAGTACTTTAAACTTGAAACGAAAAGAAGAAATGTTTAAATGTTTAAACTAACAAAACTGACCAATCAAAATTATTTCATTTTTGCAGCAGTTTTTTGGAATTAATTTAAATTCAATTTATTCAATCCAAGAATATTTCAGATCTTTAAAATGTCTTCTAAAATGCGTCGAATAATAATAATAACTACTGGAAAACTCCATATTAAAATTTACAATGATAGCTGGAAAATTTGAAAACAAGAAGTATCCTAAGTTTAGATCAATTAAAGAAAATGAAAAAGAACAAAAGTGAAGTGGTTTCAGGAAATATTAGATCATCTTCCGATCAACAAAATGGTCCAACAAAATATTTCTGTTTATCGAGGTCCAAATTAATACAATTTTAAAGAATCGCACAAATCGTTATTAAATTGAAACTAGAAGTAGTGCACGTGTTCAGGAATTTCTTCTCATGCAACAACAAAAAAAGTACAGCAAATCTCATTTCTCCTCAACAATATAACTCCAACCTAAATCAAAGGAAGGGAAGCAAGGGAAGAAATGGTAAATGGCAAATTCAAGAGATGACAAAAAGAATGGAAAGAGAACTAGGTTCTTCTTTCTTCTTAGTCTTAAAATTGAGTTGCTTTTCTTTTTCCATGCCTTTCTATTTTGCGATAACTCTTTCACCTTTTCCAATCTATGTTTCTTTCCTCTGCCACCTGCTGACTTCGTTTAACCAAGAGAAGCATATAAAACAAAAGATATAACTTGGAGTGACAGAGAGAAAGGAGAAGATTTGACGTTAAGATCTGAATTAGGAAGAAAAATGTATTTATTTGGATATAGTTTTTACTACAAAGGCAGCAGAAAATTAAGAAGAAATTCAGGCAAGAGTTTCGACAAGAAGCAGATGTGTTAATGCCTTAAACAGAAAGACGTATTTCAAATTAAGAATTACGCTTATATCTGGTTGTGAAGTTGGGAGCTATGAAAAAAGGAAGAATAAAAGCTCGAATTAGGGGAAAGGAAAATACTAAGGAAGATATATCTGGAGGCAAAAAAATAGTGACACGTGGTAAAGATGGAGAAAAGGAAGACAGAGAGAACGATAGAAAAAGGAAATTGAAAAAGATCTGAGGCGAATAAATATCACTGGAGGGATAAAGCAAGGGATAAGAAGCAATAGAGGAAGATAGCTACGCGAACCATAGGCATGTAGAGCTGATGTATGTATATAATTTATTACCAACCTTTCCGAAAGGATGATGGGGAATTTCTTCTCTCATTGTGGTAAATGGCGCTTCTAATATTAATCCAGTTGGTCCGATATCTTGACCATTTAGAATGGCAACAGTGTGAGTACTAAGAGCTGTTCCTAACGAATGTCCCCAAACGTATATATTTGCTGGTGTCTTCGTCCGCACCCATTTATAAAACTGTTGAAGATCATTCACCACTCCGCTTTCTATTCGTGGTGCGTCGGTCGAATCACCGTAGCCTAAATAATTTTCTTCAATTTTAGCAGCCTTCTCGAAGGAAAACTCACCTCGATAATCCATAGCGATGACGTGGAAGTAATTTCGCAGAACTTCGTACAAGGGCAACGGATAGATTCTAGTTCCGCTGTTTCCGTGAAAATAGATTATGACGTCGAAATCGGTTGAATTGAGCGCGTTGTCAAAATTGAAACTGTCGTTTTTGGCTGCTTCTCTGTAGGGTTCGGGAAGGACGTGCCAAACGCCCAGTGAAATTATCGAAGAGTTTGTTTCGTCGTTGACGCTTACGTAGAGATTCCTCACACCGTCCGTTCCGTATTTGGCAAAATTGTTATATTCGGGATTTTCGGGTTGATCAACTACAATTGGAAAAATGTGGATCGTTAATTATTTTCGTGCTTATATCAAAGTTATATTTTTGGCTAAAATTCTGAAAATTAAATTTACAAAAAAATTATATGATAAATAAAAATATAACAGTGACACTATACATTTTTTAAATAAACAAATTAAACACAACACCCAAATATACACAAATCGTATGTAAAAGAAAGCAGCTGTCCATATACATTAATTAATCGGACACTCCTTTAATATACAGGGTTAACGTAAAGATTGGAACATATTCGATAAAATCTTCATTGGGCAAGTAAGAAAAAAATGCTCGGACAGGTCGATTTTCTTTTTCAATTGTCCATTTTTTTGTATACGTATAATTTGTATTGCGTCATCTATGTTCGAGTTATGACGTCATCACTTGTTTTTTTTAAATTACAACACCCTCTTTTGATAGTACCATTTGAAAGAGTAGATTTTTCTGCGTATATACGCCAATTTTTATGGTATGTTACATAAGAATATTTTCGAGATATTTATTATTATTAATGTTTAATAACCCATTGTTGCATTGTTGCATTGTTGCATTATTTTCGTTCCGACACTGATCGTAGCTCCTTTCTTTCATTGTACCTATTATGCTTAGCAACGTTTAGTGAACAAAACAAAACGTCACTGTCAAATGTATGTCACTGTCACTGTCAAATTTTTCCACGAAATTTTATTTCATTAAATTGCAATGAATACCAAAGCTCTTT
>JAFFZR010027856.1:0-17695 GCA_018397195.1 Lethrus apterus | reverse complement strand
TTGATATATAACAATATTTGTAACCTTTGTATGTATAATAAAAACGAACAATAGTGAAAAAGTGGATCTACTGTTAATTTTTGTAAACGAACTCTGACAGAAGTAATAGATGTCAAATACTTAAAGACATTCGCTTTCATGGCAATAGATATTTTATATTTTTTTTCAATAGCTGTCTTGAACACTTCGAAATATTTTTTTAGGATTTACAGCAAAATTTTCTTATAAAATGCCCATAAAATTTGGTACGTACAGAAAGCAAAAACTGTAACGAATGAAAAAATGTCAAAAAATATACAGAGTGTCATTTAAAAAACCAAAGTTGTGGCCGTTTCCGGTTTAACCGGAAATAGGAAAAGCCAATTGAAAGTGCCACAAAACAGCGTACATGTTCTTAAACAAAAAACTATGTCATAATTTTTTTGTAAAACTCAAAATAATAAAGTTATTGAGTGTTCCCTCTTTTTTGGAAGACCCTGTATTTACTTTAATATAAAAAAATTTATTCCATTAAAATTAAATAAACAAAATGTATAAAAGTCGAAATGTTTACTAAGATAAGAGTAGATAAATTTGCTTGCATTATACATTTTATTTCTAGATAAATAGGAATTTTGGATTCTTAAAACTTAATATACTTTCTTATATTAAAATGATATTATTTTATCATAAAGCCTTGAAGAGAACCAAGAACTAACTCATAACTCCTTTTGCCATCATTCTCAAACATTTGTCTATAATTTACGGATAAATTTGTGAGACGTTTGAAATACCTTTTTTGCGGATTTACATTTAGACTGTCAGATATTAAGAATGATTTCTAATTCATCATGTCTAATTATTATTGTTTCATTTTTTTTTAAATTCCCATGATGATCACTCTAACATCCAACACGGTCAAATTTTGAAATACAATTTCCTATCTTAATGTTGATAACAAATGTAATATGGAGACCTTTAAAAAGTTTAAAAATTTTAGATTTACAAGACGAGCTTAAAACACTATTTAAAAATTCCGAAATCGTTATGTTGAAAACTTCCCAAAAACTGAAGGATATAAAAATAGACAAAAAACAATTCGAAAAGGAAGCTAATAACAAACTCAAAATGAAATACCTACAGTATACAACTTTACAGTCGTGTTTCAAGGAAGCGCTTGAAGATCATACTGCTTGCATCGAAAAACATGAAAGAAAGATGAAAATAATGGCACAACAAATTAGGAAAGCTGTAACTGGCAGCAATAACACGAACTCCGACGAGCTCGAAGAATTAATAATAGACACATCAGGGCAAACCCAAATGTTCACGGGAAATGTAGGTATGAAATACAACTCAACCAATTTATTTCAATAATTTTAGTACTTGAATGAAACTAGAGAAGCCCAGCAACAATTACGTGATATAGAAGAGCGACACGAAGTACTATTGATAATTGAAAATCATTTGGTGGAAGTCAAAGATTTATTCGTACAAATGGCAATTTTAGTTGAACAACAGGTTAACATTAACTAATTGTAAATTAAATATTTCTGCAAATTGTAATTTGCAGCAAGAATCAATCGATAGAGCGGAACATCATGCTGAAATCTCAAGTAATGCAGTGGAACTGGCACAAAAGGATCTAAAAAAGGCATCACATAAAAGAAAAAAGACTAAAAAGGTATTAATATATATTTTTATTAGTTATTTTATTAGTTTTACATATTATCTCTAAATCCTTATTATTATTACTATTTTTTTGCTGCTAATTATATTGTTTCCTTTCAGAGGCCACCATTTACAATTATAATTTATTTTCTTTCTGTTGCAGATCAAAATATACCTAATAATTGGCATAATTGTAGTAGTGGTAATAATTATTTTAGCAATAATTTTTTGAGAAAAAAAAAATTAAATGTAATGTCTAAAATAAAACCTTTTTACGTTTTGTAAGAAATAAACGGTGTTTACTTTAAGGATCATTTATGTAGTTGCAACCATTTTAAAATTTTCATTTAAAGTGAAATTTCCAGAAGCTGATTTGCTGGGTTAATTTTCCCACGAATACAAAGACTTTTGTACTTCATTTGTTTAAAGTTTAGGTAAAATATAAAATTAAGTAATTTTTGCGTCAAATTTTAAATGTAGATATGGAGCTATTTTTGCAGATAGGCATGAGATAAGGCGACAATCCTATAGACCAGGGGTTCTTAAACTTATGTAGTCCGAGGACCCCCTCTTGAACAACATTTTTTTTGCGGACCCCATCCAAACCCTAGGCATTTTACGTCGTTCTTGAGATTTAATTTCTGGCTCAATAATCTCATAGGCACTACTAATTTTTAAGCAATGATATAAAAATTTAAAAAAAATAATACATAAAAATCATAAAATTATATAAAAATCACAGAACATAATAATAATAGGTTCATGTTTTATTTATTGTCTTAAAAAAAAAATTATTGCTCTGCGCTTCTTGACTTTTCTTCGTCTTCTTGCACTGTTTGCAACCAGTTTTTATAATTTCGCGGACCCCCGGTAATGGTTACGCGGACCCCTGGGGGTCCGCGGACCACAATTTAAGAACCTATGCTATAGACTGTTTATTTATATCTAAAAATAAACCATCTTGTTATATAATAATTGCAATTGATAATTTGATCAATATTTCCTAATTTTGATTTTTATTCATTTGTATGACAAAAAATATAACCTAATAAATTTGTACATTTATTTCATTTTTAAATTGAAATTCTTACTCAGTTGGACAATTTTTTTATTGTAAAAGAACACAAAGTGCCTAATGAATATAAAAGTAAAAATATTATTTCTGATAATTAATTAAAAATTACAGTCACTTGCTTATAAAGCTATTGGCAAAAATTTCAATTCAGCACTTTTAAGGACGTACATATCTTATTCAGTTACATTTTTCATTGCATGTAAATGAACTCGATCAAAATAATGAGTATAGAAATGAAAACATTATTTCTGATAATTCAAATAAAAATTGCACTGACACTTAATAATGGTAAGCACATCAACTATTACCATTTGAATATTTAACCTAAATTTACGTTTACTGTAGAAATTAATCTGGAATGTTTTGGCAAAAAATATGTCAATGTAAGTTTAACAGCGTATTACCCCGATTATGATGATGAAGATAATACGAAAGTTTTTCAGGATATTCGATCTGAAAGTTTGTATACACTGCAGGTAAATAATCTTTATAATCTGTAGGTAAACGCGATCAACGATTGCTATAGTTTATAAGCGTAATCGATTTACAACGGTCGGTCGCTGGTCACTCGTAACAAGCCACCGTGACCGAGTGCATTCGATTTAGAATTCATGACGTCATATCAGAAACGGTCTCTCACTGGTCTGTGAACGAGGGACCGATGAGAGACCGTAGTCTGAGAAGGGTTCCTCGATTGGTATGTTTCTGTTCTTGTTTAGCATTACAATTATTTGGCTCCAGAAAGGAACAGAGCACTGACGGCTGACCGTTTGTAATCGGTTATGTTCTGACGTTGCGCAAACCACTAGTCTCTGGTTCCTCAAACGAGTGACCAACCAGCGACCAACCAATCACCAACCGCTGTAAATCGAATACACTTTTATTTTCCTGCTAGATAGAAACTCATGGCGCCAAATTTAAATTATGCTGTTATGATTGGTTAATAATTGGTACGATTTACATTCAAGAATTTTAAAATTATGCCAAACGGGCTTTGTCAAATGTCAACTTCATTATTGGAATTCTATTTAATTGCCAAAAAAATTGTTTTCGCTTGAATTGTTGATTTTAGTTATTACTTGTGTGTTGAAGAAGTTCTCTTTGTTCCTTATTGCTTCTCTGTATTCCTGCAAGTCACCAAAATTTTGTCTATGTAAATCAAGTTCTGCTTCGCATGAAAAACTTAACTATATTTTATTTTTTCCGCATGGCGCTAAATTTAAATTACAATTTAGTGATCGGTTAATAATTGGTACAATTTACATTGAGAATTTGAAAATTCTGCGAAATAGACTGTGTCAAATGTCAACGTCATCAATTGAATTTTATTTAACTGTCCAAAAATCGTTTTGCTCTCGAATTGTTAAATTTTGTAGTTATTGTCGTTGACTTCAGCTATTTCTTGTATCTTGCAGGCCCCTCCTAAGATATTTCGCGCCCGTGTGCTACTAACAGTAATGCGCCCCTCTACATAAATACACGTGAGGGGAAGTGGTAGCGGGGTGATCGGTGAAGTTTTACAAAAGTTTCAGAATTAGAAAAAGTTACATATTCCAATAAACAAAAATATATGTGGAATTCATACAAAATTCAAATGACCTATATTAAGGTGGCCAATTATTTTTAATTCAAAAAGTCAAAATTTATTTGAAATTATTGAAATTCAAAAGTCAGTTAAGTCAGTTTGCAAAATTTAGGTTAGGTTCGCTTCGTAATCAAAATTCAAAAGAAAATTCATCGGTTGTATGGGCTGCGTTCGCTCCGTAATTGAAATTATTTAAATTCAAAATAGTCAATAAGTCAATTTATGGTTTGTACAGCTCATGAAAAAGGAGTACAAAATTCCCTAAAGGAATACGTTTGGTCACTTTACCTGTATGAACAATTGCCGCCCCAAGAGGCTAGCGCCCCTGGGCTATAGCCCATTTAGCCCTGTGGTTAGGGTGGCTCTGGTATATTTGAAGAAGTTCTGGCCAATTATTTTTAATTCAAAAAGTCAAAATTTATTTGAAATTATTGAAATTCAAAAGTCAGTTAAGTCAATTTGTAAAATTTAGGTTAGGTTCGCTTCGTAATCAAAATTCAAAAGAAAATTCATCGGTTGTATGGGCTGCGTTCGCTCCGTAATTGAAATTATTTAAATTCAAAATAGTCAATAAGTCAATTTATGGTTTGTACAGCTCATGAAAGAGGAGTATAAAATTCCCTAAAGGAATACGTTTGGTCACTTTACCTATATGAACAATTGCCGCCCGAAGGGGCTAGCGTCCCTGAGCTATAGCCCATTTAGCCCTGTGGTTAGGGTGGCTCTGGTATGTTGAAGAAGTTCTCCTTATTCGTTCTTCCTTCTTCTCTATATTTCTACAAGTTGCCAAAATTTTGTCTATGTAAGTCAGGTTTTGCCTCGCAGGATAAAATAATAAAAACTATATAGTTCCTTAATTTTAATAAAATGTATTTTATCTACAAACGGTGCATAAAGTAGGCTTTTTCACACTCCAAACACTGCGTAAAGTAATTCATTATAACACAAGTGCGAAAAAGTAAATTATTTGACGCAGTGTCCACGGCAAAATGTCCGTACTTGTTGACACCGTTGCTATGAAACATTTAGAGACAGACATGACATTGCCGGTGACATTTATATTTAACGAATTTCGGTAATTTTCTTCTTCATATTTACGGTTGCAGATAAAATAGTGTACGCAACACGTGCGTGAAGTGTCATTATGAAACGAGTATGCGAAGCATACGAGTTTTTACTACCTCTTCACGCACTTGTCGCGTAAACTACTATTATGTATTATACAGACTCTCTTGCAGAAAGTATTTTATATAACTTACGCCTACAAACAAAATTCTGAAATGTATTGATTTCCATTTTTAATAACCTTGAAACAAATGAAGCTGAAATATTCATATTTGGAAAAATCTCTTAGTTGATTAATGGCTATAAAAAATTATAATTTAAAGAACGTAATAAATAAGATTATTTTGGGGAATAATACATTTAAAAAATAATTCTATTTTTAAATTTTAACAAATACGATTGTGTATCTTGCTTGAAATTCATAGAGCATAGAGCAGAAGCAATTCTGGTAAAAGAAGTTTGTATGTTCTGTATAAGAAACCGCCTTCCTCAAAGCCGGATCAAGCGGTAAATTAGGCATTTTAAATCTTAGGGGGCGGGGAATTTAATGCAATTGTCGATCGAACCCAACTCAACCCATACAGGGTTTCGTGATATCACACTATTGTTTCTTTTTTATATTAAATATATTTTACCGGCACTTAGGGGGTAATTTTTGATTACGGAGCAAACCCAACAGAACCTGTCCATATTTCTCCCTTTATTTCAATTATGGAGCGAACACAACCCAACCCACATTTTTGCGAGACTTGGTATATACACCTATAAGAATATATTAATAACGCCATACGTCATGTTGAGTTTCAACTTGTATTTGTTGAAACTGCAATGTACATTTCTTTTTAAACGAAGACATGTATTGCCTAAGAAAGCAAGAGTAAAAAAAAATTCTAAATTGTGATTTTGAATAAAATCCAATGTATCCAATCAACAGCAACTGGTTCCAAAGACCATGCCCTGAAAATATAATGTGTATACATATTCTTTTAGGATTACTTGGACACCAGAAACAACTTTACAACACTATCCATGGACAGTCAACTAGGAATTCTGTACGGAACACCTGTTTGTATTCCAGAATTAAACAAACATTTTGGATATAGACTTAGAATCGAAATACGCGATACAAGCGATGATTTGAGAGGAATGGGTTATTCCAGAGCCGATATATGTGTTCGTTCTGAGGTTGATAGCTATGATGTAGTTGTTAATAGGAAAGTTACATTAATATTTGTCGATGAATAATAGTTTTTCTTGTATTTGTATTTTTTCATTTTCAAATTTATATTTTAAAAGCATGTAAACCTATTCATGTACATTTCTAAAAATAAATTATATTTTATTCTAAAAGTTAAAAATTTGTTTTACTTTAAAAGGAATATAATGTTAGTAGTCTAACAGTTTCCATAAGCGGTTACTCATCACTCGTCACAGTAGAGACTATGACAAAAGAAAACACAATACACAATTTTATTTAAAATATAAATAATAGACAAATTGTCTTAATAGCGTTCTTTATTATATACATGGCCTATAAGAAAATTATGTACAGCACCATTAGAAAAATATTTCATTACTACGATTTGTATTTTTTTATATTACTTACGGCTTTATGCTGTTAAAGGTTTATATATATAACACTTTAAATGGATATAAAATGTAACACTAAAAATAACAATACGGTATTGTAATCGTGCATTTTTTAAATTATAATTGAAAACTTAATAATCCATACTTAATTATATAATAAAATATTAAATATAATACAAAATACATTTAATTATTAAATAGATCACATGATTTGAAATAAAAGGCGCAGTAACATAAAATATACACTATGTATAACAGTTTACCACATTTTGCCTTAATAATATAATACTATTATACAATTTTATCGCAGGTCCTAATTTGATATTCAATATGTCGACTATGTCTTGTTGTGTTAACATTAAAAATGATTCTCCATCGATATTGTGTTTAATAAAATGAGCACCATGATCTTTACAACTAGGTAACGACGTTACAAACTCCAGAACGTCATCTTCATTCCAATCTCTCGGATCTGAGTCGTTTTTGATATATTGTACAAGATACCTCGAATGTTTTTCCCAAGCTTGCTGTTGTTCTACTGTCGTAAAACCATTAATTAAATTCATTGGATCTTTTTTGCCATAATTTGGCAATTCCGTTTTAAAGCATTTCTTATATTTCCTTTTAACTTTTCTTTCAGTCTCTTCTTCGGACCATTCTTGTTTAACCGGTTCTAGACGTGGAATTTTTGGTGGACGTCCCACTCTCGGTTTACTGGAAATATTAAATATCTATTTCAGAAAATAGATTTCATGTAGTATTTCTGTTATAAATAATTAAAAATTCGAAATTTGCTGACTTAAATAATAATATTTAGGGTCAGCATGATTAAATATGTCATTTTTAGTTAAATTAGTATTAAATGAGTTGCTAAGATTCTTGCTAAGTTTATGATGCCACATAAATATATTGAAATATTTATATATTTTATATAAATTTGTTTTTTTTCATTATTTATGTGATAAATGTTTTTTAATTACAAAGAAAACCAATCAAATATTAATACAAGTAATGTATTATTATACAGTGTGATGATAAAGTTTGGAACAAAATTCATAAAAGCGTTCTGTAATGTTTTTAAGAAAATCGCTCGGACAAGTCAATTTTTGTTTTTGAAATGCCGTCTTCTGAAATTAATTTTTTTTTAATGACCATTGTTTTTTTGCACAATGACGTCATCATCATTTTTTTTTTAAATGACAACCCCCACTTTTTTCTTCTGTTTTTAACAGACCTCCTTACTACTTAAACGGTGATGTAAAAATATTGGTACCTTAATAACAATTTTTTTGAATAAATGACACATTTACTCCTGATCTTCAGTGGTTATAATTTAGTAAAAATAATAATCGTAAACATTCTAAATTAAAGCAAATAACAGTAGTTTATGTATCTAAGACGAAGTGTGAAGCTTTAAAGTACAATAACTTATTATCGATTTTTTTAAATGAGAAGTCTTATTTTTTTCTTCTGCTTGTGATAGACCCCCTTGATGTTTAAATTGGTGATTACCGAATTAATTCTTTACGTAAGAACTTTTCTGAAAAAATAACACTTTTTCATCAAAAAATTAAGAGTTGTCATTTAAAAAAACCGATAATGACGTCATTGCACTTTAAAGCTTCACTCTTCGTCTTAAGATACATAACTTACTGTTATTTGCTTCAATTTAGAATGTTTACGATTATTATTTTTACTAAATTATTTATAACCATTGAAGATCTGAAGTAAATGTGTCATTTATTCAAAAAAATTTTTATGTAAGGTACCAATTTTTTTACATCACCGTTTAAGTAGTAAGAACGTCTATTAAATACAGAAGAAAAAAGTGGGGGTTGTCATTTAAAAAAAAATATAGGATTTTATAAGTACTGTTATATTATTGGTTTCCATAGTAATTTAGTTTATTAGCGCAAAGATATATTTATGTATCATAATAAACATTTTGATAAAATTTTATGGTTGCTTTTATTTGATAAAAGTTGAAGAAATGAAAACATGAGATTTAAAATAAAACTTATACACTTACAGTTTATCTCTAGGCTCTCTAGAAACAGGAACTGCAGCCTCTAATTGCCTATCTGGACTAAGTAAACGATCAGGAATTACATGTTCTAGATCAATGTTTTCTTCAGCATAAGGACAATGTTTTTGAGTTGAATGTGTTGCATATTTTGCTCCTTTGATATGTCCTTGGCCTCTACATCCAACCGTCGGACATTCCAAAAAATCATATACATCATCTGGAGCTATAAAAACATTTTAAAAATAATCACATCAATACAACATGTACTAACTTAGTGGTGATTCAAGAGGATGTCCGGTTTTATGACACCATCCCATGGGATGTATATCTGTGCTGTCATCATCTACCCAATAACTATATCTGTCAGGCCAACCATCAAAGCTTATTCGAATCTGATGTTCTCTAACATCATCAACGGTTGCCACCCTAATAATCTGAGGTACTCTTTTATCAACACATTCAAGTCTCATGCCTCTTTTGAAACCGTTTGCAGCTCTCTGTTTGAATGCTCTAGATGGGGCTGCCACACTCTTAGTTTCTTTTAAATATTTTTCCCAAGTAAATCCCTCTGGATTTGGATAACCTAGAATAATCACAGACTTATTCTTTTTATGAACATATACTTCGTTTTAATATGAGAAGGGAAAATTGTACATGTACGGAGCAATTTTAAAATGTAATTATCTGAAACATGAAACAGATGTTCCTACCGTTTGGTGGTGTAAGATTATGACCGTACTGATCACACCATCCTACAGGGTGAATGTAAGGGGACGTAGGATCAGCCCAATAATCATAAATATCGTCCCAACTATCAAAGTGAACTAATATTCTATTATCCATCATGTCTGTAATAGTAGCTACACAAACCAAAGAAGTGTTTTTTCGATCAACAGCTTCCAATTTCATACCTACTCTAAAACCATTAGGACAAATTGCCTAAAAATAAAATTAATAAGTAAACAATACAATTTAATATCTAATATACTCACATTTCCAGATCTGTTGGGAAACAGATGTTTTGGGGCTGCTGTTGATTTAGTTAGTTTTAAGTAACTAGTCCAGTTAAAATCGTCCTGAGTATAGTTTGGAGGTGGATGTAAAACATGTCCATATTTTTCACACCACCCTGCAGGAAATATTTCCATGCTATCAGCATTGATCCAAAAATCATAGTTTTCTGGATATCCATCAAAATGTAATCTCAGTCTATATCCTATAACTTCGGCCACTGTTAGAACACAAAAGTAGGATGGGTGCTGTGGGTCAATTCCTTCTAATTTCATACCAGGTCGAAAACTATTTCTCGAATAAGGGAATGGATCTTTAAATAATTTAACTGGAGCACTTTTTGCTTTTATATGTTCCAAGTATTTTGACCATGAAAAACCTTTCTTACTGCAGTTCCAAGGATAGTTATATTTATCTTGAGAATTTTCATTTGATGTGTCTCCATCACTAGGTGTAGACTCCTTTTCAACTTTGTGGAAATCATTCTGGAGGTTTTCACAGCTTTTCTTAAAATATCCCTTTTTCTTTTTACGTCTAAGTTTCATTTCTTTTTCTCGAACTGCTTTTTCTCCGGTTTCCAGACAATCATAGCTGCAATATTTTGGACTAGCAAAGTCAGAGGCCATTCCAAAACACCCACAAATCACACAACGCATTTCATCTAATTCATTTTTCTTGTTTTCTTTTTCTTTGGCTCTTGACAGCTTTTTCTCCAATAGCTTTTTAAATTCATCACTTGTAACAAATTCTAATATACCAAACTCATTTATCTGAAACCTTAAATCACTACCAGGAAGAGTTCCAATACCATCATCCCAATTTAATATTTTAGAAACATCATAATCATCATTCATATTAATATCGATTTTCTCTTTTAAAACACCTATATCTGATACTGTATCATTCTTTTTATTAGTTCCTTTTTTAGCAACAAAATCTTCATTGAGAAACTTTCCCAGATTATTATCCTCCACATCATTTGTATCATATTTTGTCATTTTTGGTTTCCTTTCATTGTCCACTGTAGATGATACTTCAATTTCATCATAATCTTTTCTACATAAAAATTGTGACTTTCTTCGGCGTTCTGGCTTTTGAAATTTTTGAATAATAGGACGATCTTCCACATCAAAATTAGAATCAGTGGTAATTTTGACTTCTTTTGTATTAGCATCTGAAATTGTAGTGATTGAGTTAGGAACAGTATTAATTATCAAATTTTTCGGTTTTATTTCCGATTTACGTTCTAAGAGATTGGAACTTCTCTTTAATATTGAAACTCCATGCTTAGAAAATTTAGGTGTGTCCTTTTGTAATACAATATTATCATTTACACTTTTGGAATCATCTGGCAACGTCACTCTAAAACTAACATCACTTCTTGAATTTGAATCTTCAATTATAGACAGTTGATATGATTTATCTTTAGGTTTATTTATCTCAGAATCTAAATCTATAATTTCACTGCATTTAAGTTTATTGCTATCTTTTTCTTCCGATGATTTTGTTTCAGTTGTTTTTCTTTCTTCATTGGTTATGCTGTCACATAACACTGTGATTGTTCCGTTGTTTTCACTTTGCAGTTGGCCATCAGCAATTTTAAAATTAAATACTTTGTGTTTTGGCGTTATATTGGAATTGTTTACATTATTTTGTAATGGTAATGGCATAAGTGCAATTTTTGATTGAACGGTGTTTGTGGTAGCTGTTATAGGTAATCTATTACTAGTAACTTTAGGCATAGGTGCTATTACAAATTTTTGATTTGGACTATTAATTGAACTTGAACTAGATACTATTTGCACAGTGTCACTTTTAATTTTGCCTAGAGAATTAATACCAATTCTGTTAGAAGAATGTGCCATATTTTGATCTGGTGGTTTCGAATAAGGTTTTAACATAGTTAAATAGGCCACAGCACTTTTCGACACAGAAGATGTAGCAACTGATACGGGAACAAAAGGTACACTTACTGGTGTTTTTTGTAAAACCAATTGCGGTGGTTTTGTTAAAATTACACTTTGAGTACCCTGCACTGCAATATTCGTAGGTATTGTAATATTTTGTGTTATAGTTGAATTTTTGTTATTAAAATTAGTCACATTAGAACCAAGATTTGATATCTGAATTTGTGGAACTGTGTTTACGAAAATATTATTGGTGTTTGTTTTATTCATCGTGCTTTGAGGAACTAGCAATTTTGAAGGAGTTTGTATATAAACAAAAGGCAACGTTTGATGTTTTGCTTGAATCGGTTGGATAATAGGTGCATTTTGACTTTGTGTAGGTAATAGTGGTTGCAACTGAATAGAATTAGACGTAACTTCTGTTGTTATTGATATATCAATAGTATTGTTTTCAACTGTTGATTTGATGATTTCCAAATTTGCTGCTTTCTCATGGTGTGACTTATCTGTAATTGTAGTCGATGATGAGGAAATGGATGATGACATTTCTGCAAAATTTTATAGTTACAGGACTTCATTTTTGAATTATACTATACATACACCAAGAGTTCATATAACATTTAAAAAATTGTTTAAAATATAATCTAACCTAATGTTTAAAATGTATAATAAGTATTTTTTAAATGAAATTAGACGCTGTACTTTAATATACAAAAAATTTAAAAATGATCAAATAATAGATACACAATCCTTGTTATGACGGTTGTGATTTTGTAAAACAGAAAGTTACGAATAATTAAAATGTTACGCATAAAAACAGTACAAAATATTTAGAACTAGGTAAATAAAAGTATAACGAATTTTTTGTTACCTTTTGTGTTTCGTAAACTATTATAATTCTTCCTGAACTTTAATTTTATAACAGCACTAAAAGTATTATACACTAAATCATGAAATATCCATGCAATAAGGCATGCGCACGTTGGCGAGAGGATTTGGGGGGAAAAGGGAATTCCCAAGTACCAAATGGCTGGCGTTTTAAGCTTCGCGCTTTTTAAAATATAGAATTATTAAATAATATTACAAGTTGTTAAAACACACACTGCTTCATGTAACTGTGATATATAATAAGTTAATGTATACAAATAAGTTACGTACAAAGGATAAGTATAAAATATAAAGGATATTACTTACAACCTATAATAAGTCCCAATTTTATTTACATATTTACATCTTGGGTAGATACGTTCATCAATATACGTTTGATACAAAATACCACACGAAATTGCCATTGTTAATTCAATTATTAAGGATTACATTTTCTTGTAAATGGATTATTATTCTCTACAATTTTAAATGATATTCGTTCATATAATTATATTGACAGCCAAATTTTCGTCAATTGAGCATAATTCATCGTAGTTTCAATAATTAATTTAGAGTACATGAACCTACATTTATTTTAATGGTGTGGATGTTAAATGTTAAATAATTTTTCTAGTGATGCAAGGTCGTTTACATTTGCGGTAATTTTAAATTTGAAGTCGCTTTATTTGCAATTGATCATACGAAGTTCGTGAAAAATTTACAGCGAAATAGATAATTTTTTCTTTTGTGCATTATCTGTAATTTAAGTATTCAAGAAAACAATTCCGAAAACGAAATCGAATATTATCAGCTCAGTTTACTGTTGACTGCCGTTAAAGCATTAATTAAACACAATGGGATATGCAAATTGTATTTTACCGTTTTATCTTTCTAAGAAGGCATAATTTGGTTATTTAATAAAAAATAAAAATTATCTCACCCTCATTATATACATCTAATGCGCATGAGTACATCGTATATCTAGGAAAATTGAAACAGCTGGATCTTGATATACCCCACCACACAAATTTTTGACATATGTGTTGTTTTGCTGTCCTACGTTTATCTTTCTTCTTGAATAGAGTTTGCGTGCTAAAATCTTTGTTTAGGTAAAATGTCTGCCTTTGTAATTTATGTAATATAAATATATTTGTACAACATATACATTTTTACATTATATTGTAAGTTAATTGTTTATTATACGTTTATACGCACTACAGTATTGTCATGTTTATTACAAATACGAAATTTCAATTTCATAATTCATAACACCTCACATTTATTTGTTTAAATATTACAGATTTGGTGAAAATGGGTGGTGCAGTGAGCACTGGTCAGAATAATGATGACTTGATAAATAATTTACTGAATGCTACTTACATTCGATCACCCATTGTCGAAAAAGTCTTTAGAGCTGTGGATCGTGGTGATTATTTTTTACCTGATGCCAGGGGCAATGCATATAAGGATTTGGCCTGGAAGTGTGGACATTTACACTTGTCGGCGCCATGTATTTACAGTGAAGTAATGGAAGGGCTAAGTTTGAGCTCAGGATTAAGTTTTTTAAATTTGGGTTCAGGAACAGGTTATTTAAGCACAATGGTTGGATTAATTCTAGGTATTAATGGAATAAATCACGGAATAGAAATTCATGAAGATGTAATACAGTATGCTAATAAAAAGTTGGGAGATTTTAAAAGGCATTCTGCGGCCATCGATGAGTTTGATTTCTGTGAACCTAAATTTACAAAAGGTATTTTATTTCCAGTTGTAGTTAAATAGTTACTACATGAATTATTATAGGAAATTGTTTGTGCCTTACCAGTGACCGTCAATATGATCGAGTATATTGTGGAGCTGCTTGTCCAGAATCTTATGAGAGCTACATGAAAAATCTTTTAAAAGTTGGTGGTATTCTGGTCATGCCGCTAAATGATCATCTTATGCAAATAAAACGAACATCTGAAATGACTTGGACTGGTTCTTCTCTTTTACCAGTGTCATTTGCTAGCCTTATACTTCCACCAGAAGGAAAACAAGAATTGGTTGAAATATGTAAGAAAAATTTATATTTAATTTATATTTTCAAATTATTTTTGGACATAGGAATAAGGTTTTCTGTTTTTCATTATTGGTTTTATAGTGAATGTCTGATTTCATTCAGTTTTCATTGATTTTGTTCATCCCACATGCACATTGGAAAAAATAATTAATCAGAAAAGCACTTTTACCATAACATTGTTTAATACTTAGCAAATTGATAATTTTTTTCAATTTTATAAATTTTACTATATCTTTTATGGATGTGGCTTAATATTGTCTTACTTTATTCTGAAATATTTAAACCCCGAACAATTAGTTTAAATATGACAAAATAAATAAACACTTCATATCATATTTTGATTACACTGTTCAGTACATAAATATTTTATGTTTCAGTGGATGTACACCCATTAAGTCTACAATGCTTAAGCCGTTCAGTTATTCGCTCAATTTTACGTAAAGTGATAGAAATTGAAAATCCAAATTTAAATAGGAAACCATCAGTTGCTAAACCAACTAAGAAAAAGGAACGTGCTTTAAGGCGCCTCGTTGTTCCACTTTTTGATGATTCGGCTGACGAGCAATTTAGTTCTGATGATGAACATGCTTATCGTCATCGAAATAGGGCTAATAATATTTTTGATATAATGATGGATCACTTAGGATATCATGCTCGAAGCCGTAGAGATGCAGCGTTACTTCATGCAGGTCAGTTGCCACGAGCTGGTACTAGACATGAAGAAAACACTGATGAAACTGAACTTGCAAGTGGCAATAATTTAAACAGTTCTGATAATTCAGCGGTAAACGGACATGCTAATGTAGCAAATAAAGTTGAAAGTTGTAATATTGATGAAGATGATATGGACGTTGAAACTACAAATAATTCAACTTCAAAAGAAACTCGTTCTGATGTACCTGAAGGAATAGTTGTAAGCTGTTACACTGATGAAGATGATAACATTGATAGACATGTCGTAACTAATCAAAATATTGCACTAGGTGAAGAAACTTCTGAAGGCAATTCAGATGATATAACAGGTATAAAGGAAAATGGCCAATGTGCGAGCGTAGTTGCAAATGCTTCAAATAATTTGGAAAAGGAACAAACAAAAACTAAAGATCAAATTGATGAAGAATTGCAAGAAGACATGAATAACCTAGAAGTTATGAACAAGGAGGCTAATTGTGATGAACAGGAAATTGATTGTGATAAGGTTGTTGAGGATAATTTGGATGTAGATACAAGTTCAGCTAGTTCATCAAAGAAAAATGTTCGTGAGAAATTTGATAGTGGCTTTTGTGAAGAAATAGTTGAAAGAATGATGAATCATACAGATTCTTCAGATCAAGAGAACATGGAAATGGAATCTAGTTCTAGCAGTAATGATGATAATGATACAAGACGTAATAAACGCGGTTCAAGACATAATTCAGAAGTTCGTGGTGGAGCAAAATGGCGACGAATTTGTCTCTCATATCCAATAAAGAGTTCAATTTCTACAAGCAGTGAGAGTGAAAATGTTCAAGAAGAGTCTACTATGCCAACAAATGAATCTAGAGCGATTTCAACTCGATATTCTGCTCACATGCGCTCTAAAATTCAACAGTTACCATTGCCTCCAATTTTAAGAAATTATCTCAACTTTTATCGAGAGTTTTAAAATATTCTTTTCAGAGGTTACTAACGTTACTATTTAGATTACAATCAACGTAAAAAATAATTATTTTTGTATGTACTGGAAATAATTAAGGGGTGATATTATAATTTTTAATCTTAGGAGAGAAAAATTGAAGATTTTATTAGATAAATTCAGCTATGTCATAAAAATTTAATTTTACGTTCATTTTTTCATGTAAATACAGTTAAAATTATATATGTTAATGTATTAATAAAAATGCTAATATTTTCACGTTGTTTTAATATATTAATATAATATATTATATATATTTAATGTGTTAATATAAAGAATTATTGTTTTTTTTTAAATTTAAAATTAGTCTGCTAGCTATTTAAATTTGATAGTAACATAGCACTTCTATCGTTCTATAACCGAGCTGAAATTGGTGAGGTATCGATTCAAGTTCAAATGACCTTTAACGATTAATTCTTTGAATCGTGCTAGAACGGCTCTGTAAATAGGTGAGAAGAAAAAACTGCTCCGCGCCAGAATTAAGCATATGAATTTTTTCAAGGAATAACTGATATGCACTATTGCTATCTTCGTTATTCTTGAAGCTACAGAGTCGGTTAAATTAGCAAAGATGCAGTGATTTTTCCGCTGATTGTAATGGATAAAAATTTAAATTTTACATAGAATACTCTTGTAATAGCACAACCGTAAGATGAAAGGTCAAAAACTTAGGACGAATTTTAATATAAAATAAGTAAATGAGTATCAAAGCAAGCAGTTCCGAAATAAGACTAGCAATTGTTTTTTTTTTTGAGTATGCCATTGTAATCGGCAGAAAAAACTACACATTTTTGATGTATTGACCAACACCGTAGCTTCTATACTAACGAAGTTATCCCATGTGCGGTGATCCTGTATTAATATCGTCGTAGCTCTTTTGTTTTTAATTTCTGAGATATAGTAAAATGTGAGCAATTGGAAGTGACCACCACGTGATCACAAATTTTAAGGTGGCGACATTGTTAAGTTGGTACTGTGTTTATAATTATAACCCTAAAAGAAGAGAAGTGTCAAATTAATTGTTAGCTTGATCAGTACTTGTATACCTTGAAAATGACTTCTTTAATACACTTAATACAGAAATAATTTGGAAAAAAAAATTCATTCCAGTATTTATTAAAAAACTTGATTATAATAAATGTTCAAAATGACCACCATCGTTTTCTAAACATAAATTTATAC